>JAPXFY010006527.1:0-12507 GCA_030674185.1 Monoplex corrugatus | reverse complement strand
TTCGATACGCAGATGACACCGTGCTAATTGTAGAAAAGAAAGGGACCTACAAAACCTTGTGAATATACTAGAAATAGAAAGCAATGATAAGGGGTTGGAACTAAACAGCAGGAAGACTGAAGTCATGGTGATCAGTAAAAAACATGAAATCCCCTCATGCAAAATAACAGCAAATGGCACAACCTTGACACAGGTTAATAAGTTCGAATACCTGGGAACGGTCGGCAGATGCACATTAGAAATAGCCAGCAGAATCGGCCTAGCAAAACAGCATTCAAGAAGATGATAAGCATTCTTACCAACAAATGCCTATCAATTAACATCAGGAAGAGAGTTCTTGAATGTTATATAGTACCAATAGTGTTGTACAGATGTGAGGCGTGGACAGTCAACAAGCAAAGCCAGAGCAAGATTGAGGCAGCCGAGATGTGGTTTCTAAGAAGAATGTTGAGAGTTCCATGGACAGCAAAGAAAACAAACGAGACAGTCTTGATGGAGGCAGACACAAGTAGATCACTCATAAGGAAGATTAGGAAAAGACAGGCAACATTTATAGGCCATTTTATGAGGAAGGGGGAATTGGAATACCTGGTCACAACAGGAAAGCTGGAGGGAAAGAGAGCACCAGGTAGACCCAGGGAGAAAATGCTAGATGGACTTGCGGAGTGGCTGAGGACGAGGAGGGTGGAGGAGATGCTTGGGACAACAAGAGATAGAGACAGATGAAAGTCCATGATCGCCAACGCCATGCAGCAAGGCACCTCATGATGATTATAATGAACACTGGAATAATCTTGGTTACATGTAAATGTCAAGTGTATTTGTGTATCTTACCTTCAAAAAAGGAGTGTATGTATATATAAGTAAATACATAGCTAATTAAAAGTCTGTCTTCTAAGCTATCTTCTCATTTGTGGTGATATTGAGGCAGCTGAGATGTGGTTTCTAAGAAGAATGTTGAGAGTTCCACAGATAGCAAAGAAAACAAATGAGACAGTATTGAAGGAGGTACACACACTCATACACACACACACACACACACACACACACACACACACACACACACACACACACACACACACACACACACACACGGAATTCAAGATGGCAGAGACACCTAACTAACAAATTTTCAGCTGTCGGAGAAAAACGTGTAAAAGGCCCAATATGACAAGAACGAGAAGAGGCCGCCTTGCCCAAAAGAAACAAGAAGCCGCATCAGAGGGCAAGGCTGATGGAGAGAGGATATCGTTCAGTGCCGTGGGAGCAGAGACGGAAAAGGACCCGAAATCGACAGTCGCCGAGTCTGACGCTAACGCTACATCTGGTGCACCGACCACGACTCCCACTGACACGCAGAGCGGGACAACCTACACAGTGCCTCTTCCCAGCTCGGCGGACTGCGTGAGTATGGCAGAACTAAAAAATATCATACTGGCTCTGCGGGACCAAGTCAATTCTCTGGAAAAGACTGTCCTTACTCTACTCACTAACCAGCAAAAAAAGAACATCACCATGACAACCCGTAACTGTCACACACAGACGGATCTACATGTTACACATCCCACCTACGCTGATGCACTGAAACAAAACCAAACAAGCAAGCAGGACGACAAACAGGCTCGAAACCTCAACGCACCAAAACCCAGCAGCAAAACCAAACAGCAAGCAACAAAAGTGCCTGAAAAGAAAAGAAAAAACAAGAAAGAACAACGTCATCATGTCATACCAACTAAAGACGTCATTTCACTTCCCAAACATAGGCCTACACCATCCCGTTCTGAAAATATTCCAAAACAACATCAAAAGACCCACGATCTTCCGTACATTCTCACTGTCTACGACTCTGTGTTGAAGGGTGTCAACTCAAGAAGACTGGGACGATAATACGGTTTTGAAGGAGACTCGTGCCCTGTGAACGACCCTCATGACATTAAAAGCTCATTAGACATGGCCTTTTCCAAATTTGATGATTCAGCAGACTATTGTTTTTCACTGTGGTGTGCATGAATTGAACAGCAAAGATCTCCCTGCAACAACTAAACATCTCGCTTCAGGCATAAAACAAATAGCACAGGAATATCCAAAATCTAAACTAGTCGTTAGTATGGTTGCCCCTGTATGGCAGGCACGAATGGAGGTTCAACGAAATCTGTTCAACGCTTTCCTATCTGCTGAACTTGTTGATATGAAAAATATTTCTTTTGTATCACATTAGAACCTTCGTACCACTCAACAATTCCTAAAAGACGACATTCACCCACCACCAGAGGAAATAGCATCATTGCAGGAAATCTTGGAAGACACATTCGAGACCTGTTTTGGAAGACTCCAAGGAGAACATCAAGATCAAGATCATCACAGCTACACCCTTCCAGATTCTCCAGAGGACGGCACCACCTTTTTGACAACTACACACCTTGGTGGCTGTATAATATGTTTTGAAATAATAGTATTACATATACAATTCTTAACGTTCATGTCACAGGACTTTTCCTCATCATCTCTGACATTTCTTCTGCTGAAAATATACAATAACTAGGTTTTAGTCTGACTATCAAGACTCGTCAGACTATACACTCTGTACATTTGAAGACGTGTATGCTATTATATTGATTTTTGGTTATTTGTTATCCCTTGTAATCTATTATCACCTTTATAAGTTATTCGTACGTTGGACTATGTAATTTTCTTTTTATTATTTTTGCTACAATTTTGTTATCTTTACTTCGTAGTCTAAGTAATTACGTAATTTTTTTTCTGTCCAGTTCTCCTGGACACAGAAAAATCAAAGTATTCATTATTATCGACCATAAATAACAGTTAATAGAAAGTTGGAGATTAACCAATGTCAGCAATGCGACAACAATCCCAAGTCAAGTTTTTGCAATGGAATTGTAGATCCCTTTCCACCAATTCGGCTTACTTGGAGCATATCCTGGCATCAAATAGGTGTGAATTTTTTATTCTACAGTCGATGAATGTTGTCGCTACCAAGCTTCCCAATTTCCCCAATTATTATTATCCTCCAGTCTATGAATGTGGGAATCACGGAAGAAGGTATTCACCGCGATATATATACTCAAAGAGTTACAATACTGCTTACTTACTTCCCCAGTTTTGAAATCAAGCGAAGATTTGCACGCTTGTGCTGCCACTGTCCAATTAAGCAATTCTTTAAACATCAACGTTTTGTCAGTCTACCTGCCAACAGGTCCAAATGACCACAACACAGAATGGCTGTGCACGATCCAAGATCAGCAGCGTGGTAAATGGCTAATAGGTGGAGACTTTAATTCCCACTCCCCATTTTGAGAAAAGAACTGTTCTACTGTTACGAGCAATCGTTTGGTAGAAAATATCGTTGATAGTTCGCTTTACCTTCTAAATGATGGTAGTGTCACTAGGATCCCTGATGTTTCCAAACACAGGGCAACAGCCATCGATTTTGTCTCTAATCTCACCAGAATTAGTACCATCCTGTACCTGGGAAACTCACAGAGACACTTTGGGAAGCGATCACCTACCTATCATCATAACCATAACTGATAAAAACATCAGGATGAAAGACAGCTCTCCTGAAATTATTCCAAAGTATAATTACAAGCGTGCAGACTGGTCCTTATTTCGAACTGCTCTTGCTAATCAGGATTACAGACATTATGAAAGTGAAAATGTAGACATTATGTTTTCTAAATTCCAAGAGTCAATTCTAGCCACTGCAGACCTATCGATTCCGAAACTCAAATCTTCTAGATCAAATAATCGATTGGGTAATGTTTGGTGGACAGAGGCATGTGAGAAAGCAGTTCAATATAAAAGGGAGAAATTCAAAATCTACATCAAAAGCCGGAAACCTGAAGATCATGTGGAAATGAAAAAAGCTAACATCCAATGTAACAAAATCATTGCTGAAGCAAAGAACGATTATTGGGCATCATTCTGCACAAAAGAAATTTCAGATTTCAAAGATTTCCATAAAGTCTGGACGAAAATGAAACAAATGAAGAATGGAACCAACTTACCTAGGTGTCCGATAATGATTGAAACATGTAACACATTTCCTTCAGACATGGACAAAGCAGAAACCTTTGTGGAATTATTTGCTAAAAACAGTAAAGTTGAAGGTTTATCTCCTGACTGCAAACATCACAGAGAAATGGAAGATAACAACCCAATCTACACTGATCCAGTACCACAGAATGATCTCTGGTTTAATTCTCCAATCACCTTAGAAGAGCTAAAAAACACAATACTGTCTCTACACAACAAAAAGAGTTCGGTAGGTGTTGATGCAGTTTCGACTGAAATGATTAAACATCTCCCTGAAAACTATCTTATTTTCCTACACAAAATTTTGCAGAAATGCTGGGTTAGCGGAACTGTGCCACAAATCTGGCAAAAGTCTATAGTTATACCAATCTTAAAAACAGGAAAATCGAAAACCGATAAAAACAGTTACAGATCCATTGCTTTGACATCCCACACAAGCAAACTAATGGAAAGATTGGTCTTAAACAGACTTTTACACTTTTGTGATAAAAATAACTTTTATTCCGGTAAACCAGGCAGGTTTTAGAAAAGGAAGATCAGCAGTAGAGCACCTGGTTAAACTTACAACTCAGATCAAACAACAGTCAGTTTGCCCCCAGAAAAAGTGTTTTAGCTACCTTCTTTGATGCGGAAAAAGCTTACGATCAAGTTTGGCATAAACGTTTATTGTTCAAGCTAAAATCTGTTGGTTTATCAGGCAATATGTTCAATTACATTAAATCTTTTTTAGCTAATAGAACAATTCAGGCAAGAGTGGGAGCTAGTTATTCTTCTTCACGACGCCTCGACATGGGGATTCCACAAGGTTCAGTGATAGCACCTATTTTATTTCATATCCTTATACAGGATCTTCCTAAAGCTCTTTCAAATCGTGTTGTTTTAGTACAGTACGCTGATGATATACGCACTTGGATGAAATCACTTTAAAAAAGACAAACTCCACAGAGAACGCAAAATTACATCAGGAAGTTGTATCAAATTGATCTTGATAATCTTGAAAACTATATGTTAGAAAATGGTCTGTCGTTGTCAGCAGAAAAAACTAACATGATGCTGTTTGATCCTGGTGGTAACTCAAATAACTTCCTACTTTCAAATTGCTTGGTGAAGTGTTAAATTACAAACAGGTCGTTAAATTTGTGGGAGTTTACATCACGTCGAAATTAAGCTGGAATGTCCATTTTCATTATATTTTAACAAAAGCGCGAAAAACTTTAAATTTTCTAAAGATAATAAGCAAATTACCCTGGGAAATGGATACAAATGTACTGATTCGTCTATCAACAGCGCTGGTCAGGTCTAAATTATCCTACGCGCAAGAAGTTTTTTTCAATGCACCCAAATATTTACTAAAAAAGATTCAGAGCTTGGACTGCAAAAGTCTTAAAATTGCACTAGGTGTACCAACTCATGCTTCTACTCTGGAAACGTACAAAGTTGCTGGAATTCTACCTTTAAACAACCATCGTGAGCTAGCTACAGCAAAATTTGCAATTAGAACTACTTCACAAGCGGATAATTTTGTGAGCAAAGAAATTAAGATCAGGACTGATACTGACTTTCCAAAACGAGCAAAAAACATTTCATCACAAATTACAGCCACAACTTACATATCTGGCCTGATCAAACAGTCCAACATAACAATGGATGAAATAGCCGAGAAACCAACGATAACGCCTATCCCTACATGGGAAATGCTGAAGGCCACATTTGATCTCGATTATGCAAACGTTAAAAAAGATAACAATGTCAACATTACGCTATCCACAGCTTGTGAACACATCAATGAAAAGTACCGTGCCCACCTCCACATTTTTACCGATGGGTCAGTCTTAGCAAATCAGAGCGCTGGAGCAGCCTTTTATGTTCCAAAATTTAACGTTAAAAAGTCTTTTTTCATTGGGGCAAATGTATCTATATATACAGCAGAATTGGTCACTGTTGTTCAAGCGTTGCATTATTTAATAAGCCTTCGGCTTGTGTCATTCAAAGTAGTTCTCTTTGTTGATTCAAAATCTGTATTATATGCCTTACAGTCTTTTGATACAGACACAAGACCTGACTTAATTATTGAGGCAAATCATCTAATACATTGTTTAAAGATAAATGGCTCGGAAATCAATTTATGCTTGGTGCCTTCTCATGTTGGTCTTCATGGCAACAACGTAGTTGACAGAGCAGCTAAATCCGGTGCCCTCCATTCTGAAAATTCCATAGAATTACATGTTAACACCTCGGTAAAAGAAGCTTACAACTCGCTAGAATTAGCATCATGGATTCGATTTCATGAACATTTAAATGAAAAATTTGTGTCTCAAAAAAGAATCAAACTTTCAGTTCAAAATATCTGTAAAAACTGCAGTATTCCTCGTTATATCATTTGAGATTAATTGTTATGACATATTTTCGTATTCAACTGAACGCTTTGAAAACAAAATATTGTAAAAACGTTTTATGTATTTGCGGCGAACAATTCACATTGTATCACTATTTGTTTTACTGCAGAAAGCTTCGTTCCTATTTACCAAAGACGTTTACACAGGAAACTATCTTGAAACGCATTTTAAAGAAGTAGTATCGGATCAAGTTTTGTTAGTTAAAATTTCAGAATCATTGGTTCACAGTCCTGTTAATGCGTTACTTTAAGATTATTATTAAAATTATAATTATTTTTTGTTTTGTTTTGTTTTTATGACGATTTTTCTTTTACATTATTGATGTTAGCGTTGTTCTAGTTTCATTTCTCTGTTCATCCATATCCTTTTTCTTAAGACCTTACCGCTTCCTTTTATTTTTTTTCCGTCTCTTACTCTGTTCCCCTCTGTCCCCTCCCCCCCCCCCCTAATATCATCCTCCATGCCATTTTTCCCCATCTAATATCACTTATAGTGAAAAGACGTTAAATCAAGCAACGAACGAACGAACACACACACACATGCAAAGTATGTAAGACTTTATTGAACACATACAGGTGAATGGACCAGAAAGGCAGAAAACGATAGAAAGAAATGACAGAAAGCAAAAGAGGAAGAAACAGAAAAAACAAAGTGACAAAACAGAGGAAATATCTAGCATAGATTTTTCAGAAGTTGGGGATACTATTTATGCTGAAAAAGCCTCCAGCATCAACACAGAGAGTGGGGGGAACGACATGTCAAAGGCCGTGACCCTGTTACTCCATCCATCCAACCCAAAATTGTTTCCATGGACAAAGTCAGCAGGCTGAATAAGAGGCCCAAACAAAGGAAGTGATGAGGAGAAGAGAGACAAAAATTTAATTATTATTCATCTTTCAGTGATACAGAAGGTACTGACGACCAAAACAACGGCTGGCCCAAGCAAGTGTTGTTTTCTTTGATCATAATATTTCAGAAATTGTGAATAGATTAAATGACTTGACTGATTAAATCAGTTTTGATGTTGTGTCATTGATTAATATTTTTCATAAATGAAAACTTTGATATGCTCACTTTAACAATTTTGATTCATTTGTTTTCCAGTTTAAAATTGTCACTGCCACAGGAAAAGCTCAGACGGGCTAATTGTATTGATTACAAAGAATTTAATGAAATTTGTGAGTCAAATTGAGAGCGAATGTGAAAATATAAACCATGGGACTGTCCAAAGATTTGTCTGGTGGTACAAAAGATTTGTTGTATTCGACTACGTGTAGCCCACCACCCGGAAGTCCTTTCAACGACCAGGCAAAAATTAACTGCCAAATACTGGAAGTAGAAAAGTGTTTTCGAATCTGCTAGCTCTTGCTGTCTGTGTACATGTAATTAGTTGTGGTGATTTCAATGCAAGAACTGGTAATTTTCAAGTTAGTATATACTTTTCTGACAGTGATGCTCTTGAAGATGTTTTTGATAAACAAGTTCTGTTTGAAAACAGTAGATAGTCACCAGATGTGACAGTCAATGATTATGGAAAATAGCTTCTTGAAATGTATGTTTGCTATGACTTAAACATTGTAAATGGATGTCCAGAATTATATAGTTCAGACAGCTTCACTTATTTATCTGAACATAATCATAGTGTTATAGATTATTTCCTATCATGCAGCCATCTGTGTAGTAATATTTAACGAATGATTGTAGATAGCAGGATGGAATCACACACATGCAAGTGGAACTGTATTTTCAAATCCAAAGAAATGTGTTTAGCCTGTCTGCAGACTCTGATTCCCCTGTTAGTATTAGGAAAAAACCCAGCATGGTCAACTGATCGTATTGCCTTTTTCCATGAAAATGTTGTGTCAGACACTTTTCAGATTCAACTTGTAAAAGCCACTGGTTTAATAGCCATAGGTTTAGAAGTCATTAAATGTTTTCACAGAACTGTTTAGTGTTGCTGCAGAGCCTATGAAAAAGACTGTCATGCGTGATGTACAAAAAAAGACAAGGCAAAATGGTTTGATGCCGAGTGTTTAGCTAAGGGGAAGAAATCTAAAAAAAAAGTATTGAGAAAGTTCAGACAATTAAAGGTACATTGTGCTTACTATTCGAAAGTGAGAAAGGAATATAAGATTTTGTTGACTAAAAAAAGAGCGTGCACTTAAGGAAGCAGATTTAAATGCATAGATGGAATCGGTAAATGGTTCAAACCAATTCTGGAGTCAAATTCGTCATCATAAACGACGTGATATTATTGCAGATAATATTACAGATCGAGAGTGGATAAAACCTTATGAGTCTGTCTTAAATGATGGATTGCGATGAGGAGGAGTTTGTAAATGATGAAGTAGATGAAAGGATCAACGGCGACATACTTGACAGTAAAATCAATGGAGAAGAAATAATAAAAGCGATTAAACATTTGAAAACTGGAAAAGCCGCAAGATTAGATGGTGGACATTTCGGGAGAGAATAAGGCTAAGGGAGGTAACCCTAACAGAAAAAATTACCCTACTGCCTTGTAGGTTGTCGTGGGAACGACAAAGGCTAGCGGAGAGACCGCAAAAAAACCGATCGAAGGCAACGGGAAACCACCATCGTATTCTCCCTAGTAAATTATGGACAGTAAAATTGAAAATGAAGATAACGACGTAAATAGATGCTCCGATGGAGCACCTTCGTCCGGTAGGGACCGTCATGCGGCGCAGGTGACACCAGACCGTCAGCAAGCTATTGCGACCAAACTCAAACTCAAAAATACTAAAATTAGCAACATGGAACATAAAGCCTTTGTTCCAAAAAGGCAAATTAAACAATGTCAAAATGGAGATGGAAAGGCTTATCATTAGTATTTCTGGACTAGGGGAAGTGAGATGGAAGGGGGCAGGCATGTTAACATCCTGAGAGTATACAGTAATATACTCTGGTGGAAACTCACATGAAAGAGGAGCAGGTATTGTAATTGACAGGGACGAATCAAAAGTAGTTAAGGGATACTGGGCTGTGTCCGACAGTCTTGCTAGTCAAATTGGGAGGCAGACCATTTGATATCAACATCATTCAGGTGTATGCACCAACATCCACAAGTACTCAGGAAGACATCGACAACTTCTACGAAGTATTAGAGATGGCCAAGACCCAATGTAAATCACAAGAAGTTACAATAATAATGGGATATTTTAATGCTAAAGTGGGAAAGGATAGGGCAGAGGATAGAGTTGGACCTCATGGCCTTGGTACACAAAATGAAAGGGGAGGGAAAGTTGTAGAATGGGCACAGATAAATGAGTTCATAGTAGGAAACACCTGATTTGAGTAACCTAATAAAAGAAAATGAACTTGGATGAGTCCAGGAGATAATACCAAAAATCAGATTGACTACATCCTGATCAACAAAAGGTTTAGAAATTCTTTACTGTCAGCAAAAACACTACCAGGTGCAGACTGCAACAGTGACCACAATCCTGTAGTGGGAAGATTTAGGCTGAAATTACGGAAAAGGAAAATATGGTCATACGCAACATATAACTAGATCTTGGACTCTCAAAGACAGATAAAGTGATACATCAAAAATTTAATGTACATGTTCAAGACAAATTCATTGCTCTGAAAGACGTTGGTGACAGTAACGAACAATGGACAAAGTTGAGAAATTCGATAAATGAAGCTTGTGAAAAAATCCCTGTAGTAGATAGAAAAGCAAAAAAGAACTGGATAACAAAAGAAATTTTAGGCTTGATGGAGGAACGGAGGAAGGCAAAAAGAAACGAGGAGATATACAGGAAGATAAACAAAGAAATCAGAAATAGGTTCAATGAAGCTAAGGAAGCTTGGCTGAAAACAAAATGCAAAGAAAAAGAAGACCGACACAAAATGGATCCTCAGGGTATGTACAGACGAACTGAAGAAACTGTCCACAGAAAAAATACATGAACATCAACTGGTTGCTTAAAATCGAAGGATGGTACACTTCTCATGGAAAAAGACAAAATATTAGACAGATGGGGGGAGTACATTAAAGATTGTTTTGAAGATGACAGAAACAAAGAACACATTATAAGAAAGAACTTTGAAGGACCATCCATAATGAAAGATGAAGTTAGAGCAGCACTGAAAAAGATGAAACCAGGAAAAGCCCCAGGACCAGACAACATTACTACACAGATGATTAAATCCCTGGATGGATTTGGTATTGAAAAAATAACAGTCCTCCTAAATGAACTTTACGACGCTGGATAAATCTCCAAAGATATGTCAAAATCAATTTTCATCACACTTCCAAAGAAGACAGGGGCTATAGAATGCGAACTCCATCGCACAATCAGTTTGATGAGTCATGTAACCAACATCCTATTAAGAATAATCATGAAGAGGACAAGGAATAGAATCAAAAGAAAAATAGCAGAAGAACAGGGTGGAAGGGAAAGGAACTAGTAATGCCATATACATCCTACGAACTATCATAAATAATAATAATAATAATAATAATTACAATATTTATATAGCGCAAAATCTTGATAAAATCAAATCTAAGCGCTGAAGCAGACACACACGCAAGCACGCACGCACGCACGCACGCACACACACGCACGCACACACACACACACACACACACACACACGCACACACACACACACACACACACACACACACACGCATGGCTATAAATGGGGAGAAAGAATAAAAGCAATAAAAGCAAGAATAAAAGCAATAGAAAATTATAGAGAGCATAGCATATACAATTATATATTATAACCATGTGATTCCCCTCCGAGCGGAGACAGGCTGCAGAGGGGGGGGGGGGGGGGTTGAGTGAGGTTAGGATTTTATGCGGAGGAGAAAAGGTGAGTTTTGAGAGCGGACTTGAAGGAGACAAAAGTAGGTTGCTGACGGACTGTGAGAGGAAGTTTGTTCCAGGAGACTGGACCAGAAACACAGAAGGCTCGTGGACCATAGGTATTGAGCTTAGTGCGTGGAAAGCGAAAAGTCAGAGGATCGGAGGCAGAGCGGAGGGTATGTGAGGGAAGATAGATCTCAAGTAGGCTTGACAGGTAATCGGGGGCTGCGTTATTGAGGCTTTTGTAGCACATGGTGTCTAGTTTGTACTGTATGCGCTTTGATACAGGGAGCCAGTGAGGTTGTGCCAGGAGAGGAGATATGTGGTCAGCTTTTTTCTTTTTGAGTACAAGGCGTGCAGCATTGTTTTGAATGCGCTGTAGGATGTGAATGGTGGAGGCAGGAAGACCAGACAGGAGTGAATTGCAATAGTCAATGCGAGACATTATGAAGGAGAGAACGAGTTTTGCAGTTGTTTCCACAGAGAGATACTTCCTGATCAGGCTTATACGATGGAGATGATAGTAGCAGGATCTGGCAGTTTGAGAAACAAAGTTGTTCATGGAGAGGGTAGAGTCAATGCAGACACCAAGGTTTTTAGCTGAATCAGAAATTGGGACTGATGTGTTACATAATGGGAGAGAAAGAGGAGGCAGCTGAGAAAGTTTCTGACGGGTGCCAATGAGGATAGCTTCTGTCTTGTCGTCATTAAGCTGAAGTTTGTTGAACGTCATCCAGTTCTTAATGTCTGAGTAACACTCAGTGGTGCGAGTCAACAGGCGCTGTATATTATCAGGTGAGTCATTGTCTTGAAGTTGGGTGTCATCAGCATAGAAGTGGTGTTTTATAGAGTGGGAGTTGATGATGGTGGACAGGGGGGAGGTGTAAAGAGTGAAAAGAACAGGGCCAAGGACAGATCCTTGTGGAACACCACAGGTCAGGTATGCAGGTTGAGAGTAAGTGCCATTGATGAGAACGGTTTGTTTTCTGTTTGATAGGTATGAAGTGAACCAAGACAGAGCAATGTCAGAGATGCCAAAAGTATGATGAAGTCTAGAAAGGAGAATACCATGATCAATGGTATCAAAGGCTGCAGACAGATCAAGGAGTGTGAGGAGAGAGACTTTGCCAGTATCAGTTGCAAGGAGGAGATTGTTGAGAATGTGTAGTAGGGCAGTTTCAGTGCTATGGCACTGGCGGTAGGCTGACTGGAAAGGATTGA
>JAPXFY010006526.1:0-12507 GCA_030674185.1 Monoplex corrugatus | reverse complement strand
CTTCCCCCGGTCTTGTTTAAAAAAATGTTTCCCCAATCTTTTATACTAAACCCTCCGCGTTTTGTCTCCGCCTCTTTGATGTCTATTTTGGGGATTAAAAATGTGCCGAGGGCCCGCGCGCGGGTGCGTGCGTGGGGGTTGGTGGTGTGTGTGTGTGTTGTGTTGTGTGGTGTTGGTGTGCGTGCGTCGTGAGTGCGTGTTTTTGCCATGGTGTTTTGTGTGTGTCGTTCCCCTGTTTGTCTGTTGTTGTCGCCCGTGCAGTTTTTGTGTGTTTCGTATGTGTGTGTGTGTTTGTGCGCGGCGTGTTTTTTTTTTTTTAGTGTGTGTTTTGGTTTGTGTGTGTGGTGGGTGGTGTTGGGTGGGGGGGTTTTGTGCGGTGTGTGTTTGTGTTTGCTGTGGTGTGTTGTGTGTGTGTGTGTGTGTTGTGTGTGTGGGTGTGTGGGTGTGTGTGTGTTCGTTCGTTTTTTGTTTTAACGTTGTCATATGGTGATATTGTGTGTGTGTGATGTGTGGTGTGTGTTGTGTGGTGTGTGTGTATGTGTTTGTTGTGTGGGGGTGGGCGTGTGTTTTGCGGGTTGGTGTTTTTGTGGTGCGTGTGTGTGCGTGCGTGGTGTGTGTTGTTTGTTTGGGGTTGTGTTTTTTTTGGGTTTGTTGTGTTTTTTTGTGTTTTTGGGTGTGTGTGTGTTGTGTGTGTGGTGGGTGTGTGTGGGGGTTTTGTGTGTGTGGGGGGTTCATTGATTAAAAAAAAAAGAAAAAAAAATAAAAGGGGGGTAGGGGGGCGGGTGTGGTGGTCTGGTTTGTTACTTGTGTGCGTTGGGGGGATGAAGGGTGGGGGTGCGTTGTGGTCTGTTCGTGCGGCACGATGGTGTTTGTGTAGTGTTGGGTTTGTGTGTGTGGAGGAGAGAGACAAATGGGGAGGAGAGAGGGAGAAACAGAGAAGACAGAAGACAGAGAAAGAAGAAGGAGAGAAACGGGAAGACAGAAGAGAAGAGACGACAGAAGGACAGCAGGAGAGGAGAGAGAGAGCGAAACAGAGGCCCGACAGAGAAGAGAGAGAAAAAGAGAGAAAACAGAGAAAAAACAGACAGAAGAGAAGAGGAGAGAGAGGAAAAGGAGGGGAAAAACAGAGACAGAAGACAGACGAGAAGAGACGACCCAGACAAGAGAGAGGGAGAGAGAAGGGGAGGAAACAGAGAAGCAAACAAAGAAAAGAGAGAGAAGAGAGATCAAAACAGAGCAGGCGACGGGAAAAAGAGAGAGGAAAGAGAGAGAGAGAAAAGAGAAGCAGCAGCAGAAAAGAAAAAGGGGAGAGAGAGGAGCGAGAAACGAGACAGACGGGAAAAAGAGACGAAGAAAAAGGAAGACGGGGAAAGAGAGGAGAGAGCGAAACAGAGACAGACAACAGACAGGAAGAGGAGGGGAAGACAGACAGACAGAAAAGGGGAAGACAGAAGATAGAGAAGAGAAGAGAAAGAGAGGGGAGGCAAAAACAGAGACAGAAAAAACGGACGGGAAAAGAGAGAGTGAAAAAGAGAGAGAGAGAGAAAGAAAAGAGCGACAGAAGAGAAGAGACAGACGGGCAGACAGAGAAGAGAAAGAGAGAGAGAGGGGGAAGAAAAAGGGAGGAGAGGGGGGAAAACAGAGAAAGCAGACAGACGAAGCCCAGGAAAGGGGAAAAGGGGAAAAGGGGGGAGGATAGTAAAATCAAAGAGAGAGCCAGACAGAGGAGGGAAAAAGAGAGAGAGAGAGGAAACAGGAGACAGACAGAGAAGAGAGAGAGAAAGAGACGACAGAAGAAAAGAGAAGAGAAAGAAAGCAGAAGACAGGAAGAGACGATGAAGCAGGAAGAGCAGGAAAAGGAAAGAGGAGAGGAAGAAAGAAAGGAAGGGAGGTAGGGAAAAGAGAGACAGCGGGGACGACAGACAGAGAGAAGGAGAGAGAGAGAAAAATCAAAGAGAGACCCAGACGAGAGGAGAGAGAGAGCAGGAGTGCTGGGGGAAAAACGAGGGGGGTGGGGGTGGGGGGTGGGGGTGGGGGGGGGGGGGACGGGGGCGGCTTTGTTTATTCATTCTGCACTTTTCGCTCCCCATGGTTTTTCCCACTATCGGCATGGCACTGCTTAAATTTCCGGTAATGACACTTTTCTTGAAGCACACGCGAGGGCTATTTCTGATTAAGTACCCCCCCCCTCCCCCCCCCCCCCCCCCCCCCCCCCCCCCCCCCCCCCCCCCCCCTTGCGGTTTTTTTTTTTTTTTAATTCCTAAAAAACTAACTTTTTATTTTCATTCTTCCCTTCTTTTTTTAACCATCTTTTTTTATTTACTTTTTTTTTTCAAAAAAAAAACCTTTTTTTTTTTTATTTTTTTTTTTAAATTTCTTTTTTTATAAAAATAAATAATCCAAAACAAAATTATTTTCCCAATATTTAATTATTTATTTTTAAATAATTTTTTATATTATTAAATTTTTAAATTATTTTTTTTTTATAAATATTTCCCCATCACTAATATAAAATATTTAATATATTTTTTTAAATTTTTTATAAAATTTTTATTTTTTATTTTTTTTTTTAAATTTTTTTTTTTATTTTTTTCAAACAATTTTAATTTTTTTCCCAATATTTTATAAATTAAAATTTTATTCCCCCAAAAACCCCAATTCCCCATTCAATTTACCTCCACAATTTTTTATTAAACAAATTTTTAATTTCAAAATTTTTCCACCCAACCCCCCCTTATAAAAAATAAACTTTTCCCCTCCCCACACAAACCCCTCCCCCCCCCCCCCACCCCCCCCCCAAAAAACCCCACCCAAAACCAAAACCCCACCCCCTTTTTTTTTTTTCCCCCACCAAAACCCCCCAAAACAAAAAACAAAAAACAAAAAAAAATTTTAATAAATTTTTAAAAACAAAAAAATAAAAAACACCACAAAACCACCCAAAAAAATTAATTACAAAAAATTTTTTTTTTTTCCTAATAAACATCAACAAAATTTCCCATTTTTAAATTTTTTTTACCAATTTTTAAAAAAAAATTTTTTTTTAAAAAACCCCCTTTATAAAAAACATTAAACACCCCACCCAAACCAAAAATAACTTAATTTTTTTTTCCCTTTTTTTTTAATAATTTTTTAAACCCCAAACACCCATATCTCTCCATCCTTTTTAAACCAAACTTAACTAACTCATAAACCCCCCTTACCCCCCCTAACCTTACTTTTATCACCAAAAAATCCAATCCTTTTAAATCCCTAACTTTTACTTTCTTAAAAACATAAAAATATCCAACTTAAACAAAAACCTCATCAACTCCACCAACATTCCCATATTACATTTTAAAAAAAACCCCAAAATCCCACCAAAAAAATAAAAAACAACCCCATCCCACCCCCCCCCCCCCCCACCCACCCCACACCCTCCAAACACCCCCAAACAAAACAAAACCAAAACCCCCCAAACCAAAAACACATACATCCCCCACACAAACACCCACATCCCCCCACCACCCCACAAAACCCCCCCCCTCCCAACCCACCCAAAACACAAAAAAAACCCCCCCACCCCCCCCCCCCCCCCCCCAAAAAACCCCACCCCCCCAAAAAACCCCCAAAAAACCCAAAAAACACCACCCCCCAAACACCACAACATACACAAACAACTCCCACCACCAAAACCCCCCCCCACACAAACCCCCCACCACCACAACCACAAAACACAACACAATCCCCAACACAAACACATCACTAAGCCACACCCCAAACACACCACACACCACACACCACACACCACACACCATTAAAAACACAGCACAGATTTTCCCCCCCTACCAATACCACAAATGTACACACACACACAACACCAAAACACACACGCCCCAAACCAACAAACATACAAAAAACAATAGCACACCCACAAAAACCACACACACACACACACAAACACACACACCACCACACAACCCACACAACACACAACACCACAAAACACACCCAACACACCTTTTAAGAAAACAAAACTTTTCATGTCCAAAATTGAGAGCATTAAAAACTAATTAGAAAAAAACCTCCTTTGTGTTCGTTACCCTCACAAGATGACCACGCGGTCCCACGGGGGGTATACTGGTGCTTGCGGGACGAGCGCGTGCGTGCTCGCGCGCGCGCGTGCACAAAACACACAAAACCCCAAACACACACGCTCGCGCGCGCGCACACACAACACACACACACACCACACACACACTCTCTTTTTCTCTCTCTCTCCTTTTTTCTTTCTCTTCTGTCTGTTATCATTTATCTATCTATCTGTCTGTCTGCTCCCTGCTGCCTGTCTGTCTGTCTGCCTGTCTGTTATTGCTACCCATTTGTCTAAAAAGTATTATTATCTACCCTTTCAGTCGTCTGCCCTATCTATCTATTAAAAAGCTGTCTTTTTTGTATACCCATTTTTATATATATTTTGATCAAAAAAACCCCTTTTAAAATATACTAGAAATAGAAAAAAAAAAGGTTAAGGGGGGGAACTAAACAGCAGGAAGACTGAAGTCAGGGTTGTCAGTAAAAAAAAAAAAAATCCCCTCATGCAAAAAAAAAAGAAAATTTGAAAAACCCTTTTGAAGGGGGTTTTGAAATTTCAAATACCGGGGAAAACGATCTTTTCCCTCAGACGGCAGATGACATCGAAATAGCCCCCCAAAAGGGGGCCCAACCCAAAAACCCAACTAAAAGATGACAAGTATTCTTCCCAAAAAATTTTTTGTAAAATAACACGGGAAGGGGGTTTTGAATGTTTATAGAACAATACTGTTGTACGGATGCGGGGTGGACAGTCAGCAAGAAAAAGCAGAACAAGTTTGGGGGCAGCCGAGATGTGGTTTTCAAAAAAATTTTGGAGTTAAATGGAAAAAAAAAGAAAAAAAGAGACGTTTGAGGAGGGCAGCCCACAAGTAGATCATCAAAAGGAAAATTAGGAAAAAAAGGGGGCCAACATGTTAGGCCATTTTAGGGGGAAAGGGGGGGATTGGAGCCCCGGGGGTAAAAAGGGGAAAAAGTGGGGGGAAAGAGACCCCCGGGTGACCAGGGAAAAAATGCTGGACGGATTGCAGAGGGGGGGGGGGACGAGGAGGGTGGGGGAGATGCGGGGGGCCCAACGGGAGTTGGACGATAAAAAAGCCCATGATCCCAAGCCCATGGGGCCCGGGGCCCCCTTGGTTTTCCAGGCGTACAGGCCTCGTTTTTCCCCTGGATTTACTAGTGGCGAGGAGAGGGGGGATCTGCTCATGGACAACAGCTCGCCCTCCTATTCACTTCCCAAAGGTGCCCCTGGAGAGGTCCCCCCAAGCTTCGTAAAAAACCAGCATCGACAAAAAACACGGGGTGAATACCTTTTTAACCCCTAGGTTTTTTTGGGGTTTAAGGCACGTACCCCCAAAACCCCCTCCGGGTGCAGACTTATCTTGAGATGTAAAGAGGCCGAGGGAATTTTTTAAATTTTAATATATATAAAATTATATATTTTATAATTTTTTATATATATAAAATTTATATTATATTGTACCATTTTAATATATGTATATGTGGTGTGTGTGTTTTGGGGTTTTGGTTTTTTAAACGCGCGTGGGGAATGGTGTGCGCAGCGCGTATGCGTGTTTGCGTTTTGCGTTTGGGTGGTCTTTCGGAATCGAAGTTAATACAAAAGGGTTTCAAATTTAAAATTTTTTAAAAAAGGGGCTTTTCAATTGAAAAAAAAAAAAAAAAATAGAAAAAGAAAAAAAAAAACAAAAAACAGAGAAGAGGAAAAAACAAAAAAATACGCAACAACAAAAAAAAAAACAAAAAAAAACCCACAAAAAAAACAGCATGTAAATAGATCAAAAAAATTTCGAAGAACGGGAAAATTATTTTAAAAAACCCTTTTAGGAGGATTGGGAAATGAATACGTACCATTTGGTGTTTCAAGCCCACACACTATTAACAAAAAGTGTCCACACATTGTCACCAGTTTATTTTTTCAAGAGCCGGCTTTTGGGCTTTTTTGTTTCCCAAAACCGTTCCAAAGGAAACCCCCATCATCGCCGTCATTTATCAACCTAACCCCACCAGAAAACCCACGCCCTCGTTCGACTTTCAACAGCACACATGCACGCACGCATACTTTTTAAAAAAAACACAGATGACAGGGCGCGACACAGTAGGGGGGGTGATATATAGTAAATAAAAGGGAGATGGGGGGATGGATTTGGGCGGGGGGGGCGGGGGACAGCGGTAGGGGAGGTAGGTTGTGAAGAGTTAATTTTAAATTTTTTTTTTTTTTTGATTGTACTGTTACTTAATGTTCTGAATTTTAATTTTAATTGTTCCCCCCTTTTTACATTTAAAAAACCCCTTTCCCCTTCCCCTCCCCCCCCCCCCCTTTTTTTCTCCCTGTGTGTGGGTTTTTTGTGTTTTGTGTGTGTGGGGTGTGTGTGTGTGGTGTGTGTGTGTTTTTTATGTGTGGGGGGTGGTTTTGTGTTTGTAAGTTGTGTGTGGTTGGGGGTGTGTGTATGTGTTGTTGTGTGTGGTGTGTGTGTGTGTGTGTGTGTGTGTGTGTGTTTTTTGTGTGTGTGTGTGTTGTGTTGTGTGTTTTGGGGGAAAAAAAAATTTGTGAACAGGGAAAATTTAAAAAAAAATTCCATTCCATTCTTGCTATTCTCAGAGTTTTTTTGTTTTAAAAAGGTATTATACAATATGGGTTTTTTTTGAAAAAATTTCCCCCCTTCTTTTTAAAAAAAAAACTTTAAAAAGAAAAAAAAAAATTTTTACCCCCCCAAAACTCTGATGCATTTTATAAATGTGCGTGCGAAAAATTTTTTGTTTTGGTTTTTGTTTTAAACTCTGGAGGAAAGAGAAAGAGACAGAGAGAGAGAAGAGAGAGAGGGAGGGAGAAAAGAGACAGCCCGAGAGACAAGAGAGAGTGTTTTGTGTGTGGTTGTGGTTTTGTGTGTTGGGTGTTGTGTGTGTGTGTGTGTGTTTTGGGGGGTTTGGGGGTTTTTTGGGGGGGTTGTGTGTGTCTGGTTTTGGGGGGGTCTGGTGTCTGGTGCCTTTTCAGTCTAAGGGAGATTTAAAAAGAACATTTTAATTTCGCTTTTATTTGTCGGGGGGGAAAAAAGGCAAGTAAACAAATTCAATTAATTTATCCGATTCTTTCAATTGTTTTCCCCCGTTCAAGTCCACAATCTTTTTTGTTTTCAGATGAAAAGGGCCCTAACCGGGTAGTTTGAAACAGCACTCAATAAAACCCAAAACCCCCTTTTTTAAACCCCCTCAACTGAAGGAAAAATTTTTTGGGTTTTTTTTTTTGATATTTTTTTTTTTATCTTTATTTGTTGTTTGTGTTTTTTTTTTTGTTTGTTGTTGTGTTTGTTTGGCCCTTTTTTCTCTCTCTCTCTTTTCTCTCTGTCTGTTTGTTGTTTTTCCCTCTCTTTCTGTTTTTCCCCCCTTCTCTATCTTGTTCTCGTGTCTTCCTCCCTGTTTTTTTCTCTCTTCTTTTCTCTATCTTTTCTCTCTTTTTTCTCTTTCCCCTCTCTCTTTTCCTGTCTCCTTTCCTTTCTCCTTCTCTCTCTCTTTTCTTTCTCTTCTCTTCTTTCTTTCTCTATTTCTCTTTTCTCTCTCTCTTCTTTTTTGTTTGTTTGTTCGAGCAACATTTCCTTGGTTACCGTTGTGTACTGGTCGGCCCCCGCGCAGGGGTTTTGCTGCCGTTGCGTCTCAAACGCTGTTTTTCTTGGGGACACGGGGATTTTGCTGTATTCCTATCGGGGATTGATTAAAACAAGGTTTTAAAAGTGGTAATTTTTTTCAGATCTCATCGCATTAGAGGCATTTGTGCATGTTGTGCCCCCTATATATATATTTTTTTTTTGGCCCATTTTTTTTTTTTTATCACCTTAATGAAAACGAACGCGACAGTTTTTGTACAAATTTATCTCACTCAATCATCATCCATCATCATCATATATCAATGATGTCATATCATCTTCATCGATTTTTATCTTTTTTTCACATCATCATCATCCCTCAGGGCCCTCCGCATGGGGTTGGCGATCTGGTTCCTTGCCTCTATCTTCGTTGCCCCTGATCTCCCCCCCCTCCCGTTCCCGCCCCTCTGAAGTCCGTCCGATTCTTCCCGAGTCTACCTGGGGCTCTCTTTCCCTCCAGCTTTCCCCCTTGTGACCAGGTGCTCCCCCAAATCCCCCCCTTCCCCCAAAAAGTTGGGGCCCAAAAATGGGGTTTTGTTTTTCCTAATTTCCTTTGATGATCACTTGGTCTGCCCCCATCAAGGGTCTCGTTTTTTTTATCTTTTTTTACAATACATACGTAAATTACGCGATGGATGTGAGTTGGTGTGTTGGTTTTTTCCCCTTTATCCCCTGGGGCCCCCTTTCCCCGTCCCCAACTCTAAAAAAAAAAAAAAAAGAAAGAAAAAAAAAGGGGGGAGCAAAATAAGGGCCCCCCAATTTTCTCCCTTTTTTTACTTTTCCTGTCAATCAGTTTTCCTCTTTGTTTGTCGATCTTTTTAAGAGTTGCGATCTCCCCCCCCCCCCCATTTTCCCCACCCCCCCCCAAAAAAATATACGACCCAAAAACTCGAGTGCGCGCACCGCGCGCGCCACACGCACAACACACACACCACCATCCTTTAAATCTCTCTCTCTTCAAAAACACACAACCCCCCACACACCACACACACACAACACACACACGCACACACAAACCCCCCACCACCACCCCCCCACCAACCAAAAAACCAATCACCACCCCTTCAACAACCCCTCCCTTTTCCCCCACCACCCCACCCCCCCCATCTCAAAACCCAACCCAATCCAACCCCAACGCCTCAATTCATTTGTGTCCCCTTATAGATGTTAATTGCTCCTTCAGTGGACGGAGAGCACATAGCAAAAAGGGGACAAATTTTTCAGGGCACAAAAACTGTTTTCGCCAAAAGTGGATTTTCTCCCAAATTTTCAAAGGCGAAAGTGGTTAACGTTTTAATTCCAAAAAAGGGTGTTAATGTGTTTCATTTGTCCCGGGTTTTCCCCGCTCCATTTCTTTTTTTTTTTTTTTTCTTTTTTTTTTTATTTTTCTCTTTTCTTTTTTTTTTTTTTTGTTTTCTTTTTTTTTTCTTTTTTTCTTTCTTTTTTTTTTTTTTCGTTCTTTCTTTTTTTTATTTCTTCTTTGTTTTTCTTTTATTAAATTTTTTTCTTTTTCTTTCTATCTTTTTTTTTCTTTCTTTCTTTTTTTTATTATATTTTTTTTTTCTTTTAAAATTCTTTTTTTTTTTTTTTTCTTTCTTTTTTATATTGTCTATTTTCTTTTTTTTTATTGTTTTTTTTTCTATCTTTCTTTTTTTTATTTTCTTTCTATTATCTTCTTTTTTCTACTTCTTTTTTTCATTATCTTTCTTTCTTTTTTTATCATTTTTCTTTTTTCTATCTTTCTTTCTTTCTTTTTTTCTTCTTTTTTTCCCTTCTTTTTTTTTTTTTATTATCTTTCTTTTATCTATCTTTTTTTCTTTTTTTTCTATCTTTTTTCATCTATTTTTTTCTTTCTTTTTTTTATTTTCTTTCATCTATTACTTTCTTTCTTTCTATTTTTTTTTTTCTATCATTTTTCTTTTTTTTTTATCTATTATCTTTCATCTTCTTTTTTTTTCTTTTATCTATCTTTTTTCTTTCTTTCTTCTATCTTTCTTTTATCTATCTTTCTTTTTTCTTTCTATCTATCTTTCTTTCTATCATCTTTTTTTTTTTTTTTATCTTTTATTTTTCATTTTCTTTTCTTTTTTTCTTTTATCTTTTTCTTTTTTTTTCTATCTATCTTTTTTTCTATCTATTTTCTTTTTTTTTTATCTACTTTCTTTCTTTATCTTTCTTTTTTTTTTTTTATTTTTTTTATCATCTATCTTTCTTTTTCTTTATCTTTCTTTCTATTTTTTTTTTTTTCTTTTTTTTTTTTTTTCTATCTATCTTTCTTTTTTTCTTTCATCTGTCTTTCTTTCTTTTATCTATTTTTCTTTTATCTACTTTTTTCTTTTTTTTTATCTATTATTTTTCTTTTCTTTTCTTTTTTTATTTTTTTTCTTTCTTTCTTCTACTTTTTTTTTTTCTTTTTCTTTTTCTTTTTTCATTATCTTTCTTTTTTTCTATCTTTTTTTCTTTCTTTTTATTTTTTCTTTCTTTTTTTTTTCTTTCTTTTTCTTTCTTTCTTTTATTTTTTTCTTTCTTTCTTTTTATCTTCTTTCTTTTTTTTCTATCTATCTTTTTTTACTATCTTTCTTTTTTTTTTATCTGTCTTTCTTTCTTTTTATCTATTTTCTTTTTTTTTTTTCTTTTTTTATTCTTTCTTTTTTCCCCTTTTTTATCTTTTTCTTTTTTTTTTTTTTCTTTTTTTTTTTTTTTTTTTTTTATCTTTTTGAATCAAAGTAATGCCTTGTGAAAGAGGACATAAACAAAACCAAAAACCAAAATTAACAAAAAAAAAAATCCCGACCAAAAAAAAAGAGAAAAAAAGAAGAAGGGGAGGAGGGGAGAGAAAAGAGAGAGGGGGAGAGATGGATGGAGGATGGATGGAATTTTTTTAAAAGTCGTTCACAATAGTGATTTTGACACACACAACACACACCACAACACACACACAACAACACACACACCCCAAATAAACACAACACCAACACCACACACACCCACACACACACACACCCCCACACACCCCCCGGGAAAAAAAACGGTGGGAACGGGGGGGGAAGGGGTTGATAGTTTAATGAAAGAAGGGGAAAAAATTAAAATTTAAAAATTAAACTTAAGTTAACGTGTCAATCAAAACAAAACAATTTAAAATTAATTTTTATAAAATCTGCCCGGGGGTCTGAAATCAGGGGGCTCCCCAAATAAATCTTTTATTTTCGTTGTAAAGGGGAACCTTATACATGGAAAACGAGATTGTTATTTTATATGCTAAGTAAAATGGGCTTTTTAAAAAGCAGATGGTGGACGATAAGCTTTTGAACAAATACATCATTTTGGTATATTTTTTTTTTCCCAAAAGTTAAGCCTTTTTGTATACAAGGACGCTAGTGTCTGGGGGAGTTAGGTATCAGGCTTTTTTGGATTGGACAACAGAAACAGACGGAGACAGCGCCGAAGACAGGACACGAACGAAATTGAAAAATATATTTAATTCAAAGGCAGAGTATTTTTTTTTTTTTCTTTCTTTTTTTTTTTGTTTTTTTTTTTTTTTTTTTAAATTTTTTCGCGATTTTTATGTTTGTGGAAGATCTCTTTCCATTTTGTAAAAAAAACATAAAATGTTAAGGAAAGGCAATGCGGCTTTTTAAAATGTCATAGCCCAAACATCAAAAAACAAAGGTTTCCCCTTCCCATCCCCCCCAAAAGAAAAACAAAAAAACAAAACAAAAAACAAAAAATAAACAGGAAAAAAAAACAAAAAACAAATCGAATATGGGAATCGCTTTTCTTTCTCTTTTGACGATATTTCCATTCTGGGGAAACCGAAAAAAAAAAAATGAAAATAGTCAGAACGCGTATTTAATACAAAAAGAAAAGACAGGCCGCAATTTTCGGCCAAAGGGTTTTTCCGGTGAATGTAAAATCACAAACAAAAAAAAACCAAAAAAAAAAATTATGAAAAAAGACTGAAACTTCCCCCCTGCTTGCCCCTGGGGAGGGATAAATGAAACCAGTGGGGTTTTTTTGATACGCTTTGACAAAGGTGTTGGCCCAAAATTTTTCGCCTTCTTGTCTTTTTTTATTAAATACGCGTTTTTTTTTATTTTTTGTGTTTTCTGGTCTGGGGTTCTTGAAAAGCGGGGGGGGCGCAATTTTTTGGATTTTACATTTCCATTCGTTTTCGCTATTATTTCTCCACTTCTGTCTTCGCTTCCTTTAGTTGATTTTCTTTGTGCATCTTCAAATCAGCAAGCAAAGCCAGAGCAAGTTTTAGGGAGCCGAGAGGTTTCTAAAAGAATGGGGGTTCCTGGAAGCAAGAAACAAAAGAACGTCTTTGGGGGAGACACAATAGATCAAAAGGAAGATTAGGAAAAAAAAAGCAACATTTATAGGCCTTTTGAGAAAGGGGGGTTTTTGGGCCCTGGGCACAACGGGAAAGCGGGGGAAAGAGGCCCCCGGGAGACCCGGGAGGGAAAAGCTGGACGGACTTGCGAGTGGTGGGGGTGGGGGGGTGGGGGGATGCTGGGGGCCCCAGAGATAGAGTGGGGTTGGGAAACCCCGGTCCCAAGCATGCGGCAGGGCCCCGAGATGATGATTATGAGATGTGAGGGGATTTTGGTATTTGGCCCCCTTTAAAATTTAAAAACTGTTGTTTTTGTTTTTGTTTTGTTTGTTTTTTTTTTTTCTTTTAAAAATTTTAGGATAAAAAGTAAAAGGGGGATTGTTGAAAGATGGGCCTTTTGTTAAGCTGGACCATTTTTTAAAAGATGGCCATTTTGTTAGAAAA
>JAPXFY010006525.1:0-12509 GCA_030674185.1 Monoplex corrugatus | reverse complement strand
TTTAAAAAACTATGATTTATTAATATATATTTATATATAATTTTTATATATATCTTTCTTTCAGACCAGGTACAGATAGGGGTTTCAAGTATGTACAACAAGGCCAAACCCCTACTGAAGTGATGCTTGAAATGAGTAACGAAAGAAATATTCAATTACATCAAAGAACAAGATTAACAACTGAAACAAAGAACAAACGCATTAGGGCAAAGAAATTTTGTCTTGTGACGCTTTAAAAATGATTTTTTCAGGAGTCATAGCGAGATGAGTTAATAATTGCCCCGCGAAACGTATTTTGGAATTTTATGCTTTTTTGTGGGTTTTTTTGATTAAAGATATCAAAACTGGTGCGGAGGAAAAGAAAAAATTATCTAAATCAAGGCCAATATAACGTTAGTACTGCAGTAATTATAAAAGACTGAGAATATAATTTTCTCGGGCGTCTGTGTATGTCTTGTACTTATACCATCACTAATCTTTGTCGAAAAGCACGAAAAATTTGAATTGATTTTCAGGTCCTTGAAAAACATTATCACGAACCATATTGATCAAGCAATACACATATTCATTTATAATGTTGTGTTCAACCAACAACACGCACACCCACACACACAACAACACACACACACACACACACCACACAACACACACACACACACACACACAGCACTTACCCCACCCCCAACACAAAAAAAAAACAAAAAACAAAAAGAAAAACACCCCACATAACGCAACATACACGCAAACACAGAAAAAAAGGAGGAAGGGGAGAGAGAGGTGAGGAGGGGGGGAAAAGAGGAGGAGAGGAGAGAGAGAGAAGGAGAGAAACATTCCTCGCCAAATTACCCTATCCATACAAATATTCCACAAACAACACACACACACACACAAACACCGCGCGCGCGCGCGCGCGCGCACCACCACTTACACACGCAGATAGTATAGGGGTTTTATGGAAATTTCCCAAATAGTGATTTTAATCAAGTCAGGGAAAGCCCAAACCACGCTCCATTCATTACCCAAATTTAAATCACTCGCTCACACACAGAAAAAGTGTATTAACTAGATGACAGAAAAAAAAAAAAAGCAAATACATGACGCATCATTGCCGTACTCCGCAGCACACACACAACACACTCCAACACACCACACAAACACACCACACACACACACACACACACACACACCACACCCACCACGCACACACACACACACACACACACCACACCACACCACACACACACACAAAGAAGCTAACACATGAGAAAACACATACACGCGTAACCTCTCTTTCTGTTCATAACTCTTATCTCTCTCTTCTCTCTTGTTGCAGTTCGCCCCCTCCTCTCTCTTCCCCTTTTCTCCCCCTCTGTTCACTCTTCTAAGAGAATGAGAATGAGAGAGTAAAAAAACAAGCAAGAGAGAGGAGCCAGAGGGAAAGAGCCAGAGAGAGAGAGAGAGACAGACAGACAGAGACGGACAGAGACAGAGAGGGACAGAGAGAAAAAAGACAGACAGACGAGAAAGAGACAGGGATAAAAAGAGGACAGTGAGATAGACACACAGGACAGGCGACAGCAGAAGGTAGAGAAATGAGAAAAAGGGGAAACATTGATGTGAAAAACAATGACGAAGTAGTCAATTCCTTCCTTATCATTTGTATTATAATAGATTTTCCTCATTAGGGTTTTCATTAAAAACGAAGCACTGAAAAATTTTATAAACAGTGCAGTTATTTATTTATAACAGGAATTGCTGGTGAGCAACGAGCTTTTAGGTTTGAATTCAGCAAATGGTCAAAAACTTTTTTTTTGGTCTTTTTTTTTAAACATAAATGTCGTTTTAGGGGGCAGTCAGAGGTAGTCACAAAAAAAAGAAAACTGAATACCCCTTTAATAAATAGTGTAGAACAAGTTGATTTTGTAAGAAATCGTTGCATAAAAATACTTATCATCATCAGAGCAGCATCATCATCATCAGTCCCTTGCAATGGCGTTGGCGATCATGGCCCTTCATCTGTTTTTTTTTTCCCCTTGTGCCTCAAGCACCCCTTCCTCTCTTTGTCCAGCCAATCGAAGCCGCCCAATATTTCTCCTGGTCTACCCGGTGCTTCTTTCCCCCAGCTTTCCCCTTTTGACCCAGATGCTTCAATTCCCCTTTCCTCATAATGGCCCTTAAAATTTTGGGTCTTTTCCCAATTTTTCTTATGAATGTCTTCTTGGTCTGCCCCCATCTATACTGTCTCGTTTTTTTTTCTTTGTTCCATGGAAAACTAACATTCTTCTTAGAAACCACATCTGGGGGCTGCCTCAATCATTTTCTGGTTTTCCCGTTGACTGTCCACCTCACAACCGTACAACTTTCCGGTTCTTAGGGATTAAGAATGTCTTCCTGTTTTTAATCAAGGCATTTGAAAAAAATACAAGCAGAAAAAATGAAAGCAAATAATGACAAGACCATCCCCATTTTTTTTTCAAAGACGGCAGCAGGTTTTCTGAAAACGTGGGGGACTGGAAGGGGAGGCACCCCAAGTTAGAAAACATAGAGTTACATATCTATGTGAGACAAGAAATAAAAATCTTATGATTTTATGCTGCACAGTTAAAAGACATCAAAAAAATAGAAATAAAAACATTGCAGTTGGGGTAAAAGATGACTTTTTTCGTGGTGAAGGGTTTTGATGGAGGCTGGGGGTCAAGAACAATACCGGTTCTCGAAAAAACCAGAAACACAAAAGTGATGTCATTAAGTGAAAGAAAAAAACGATCGAAAACATTCATTTTTTGTAATTTTTTCACTCTTCCAAGAATCTGAGAATGACGAAAGTTTAAGGACCACCACTGAAAAAAACCACTACAAGTTCGCCATCCTTAGGCATTTGTGAAGCAGGACCCAGACAAGTGGTTAAAAAAAAGGGCCGCTGGCTGTCACGTTCATCTAGAAGCTGGCTCAAGGTTAAAAATTTGTACTGACTGGCAAAATAACAGTTTGACAAGAAAAAAGACAAAGATTTTAGCGTAGATTTACTGCGCGGTCAGTGTCGACTTCGGCTATGGTGTAGACAGACTGACGGACAGAAAACCCCAAACGACAAGATGGTCGAAGGAAATTACGGACTGAGATGATTTTAAACAATTCCATCAGTGCTTCAAAAAATCAGCCAGTCAATAGATGCCCTTTAATATGTGTAGGTGCCCACGAGTGAGAAGACGATTAGATTCAGAAGACACAAGCGTTGGTTTTCCTTCTGTTGATCATAAAATTTGTCTGTTGACATCACCGACACGAACGCGAGCCCCCCTGTCAGAAAGTAATAGCAAAATACTGAATTTGTCGTGAAATGTGGAAAAGGGGGTTTTAATTTTGTTGGCTAGGAGGAGGAAGGTAAATGCAAGAGAAAATAGCAGATGCCCTGCAATACTCTACAATACGATTTCAGAGATTTAAATGACAGAATATAAAAAGGAAAGGGGGCAGAGGGAGACCAGATCCCTGCACGTCTTTGTAATGACAGTTTTTCCCACCATGGGGAGTCTAAAGGGGAAACGAGTGATGTTTGTAAACAATGCGTGCATTGTTTGATTTGGGGCCGGCCCCACTTGACTTTTAAAAAGTTTTTTTTAGGTTAGGGATCAAATGTGTAAAGTCCTGTAAGTTACTTTCACAAAAAATTTCGAAAAGTAAATTTATCATCATGACAGATGTTAAACGGGACAAACAAAAGGGAAAAAGGGAGTATCAGAAGGCCCACAATGGACAGTGAGGCGGGAAAAAAACAAAAGGCAGCAAAGACGTGAGACAGGGGGTGTATAGGAGGAAGCCGGGAAGAAGATTGGCAAAAATGACATGAACGCAGAAGTTTTTTTGAAGGGCAGGAAAGATCAAGATGACGGGAGGGATAAAAAAAACCCCCGTCTTGCTGTCAGTCTTTACCACCCCTCGCCCAAAGGTCGAGGTCAGGGTCTTTGATAGAGGGGAATCCAGCTGCCGTTAGAATCACAGTATGTCAGTAACTAAACAGAAAACCACATCGTTTTAAAAAAATTAAATCACTTTTATGGGGCCCCACTAGTGACCCAAGAATCAAAGAAACACCACATCTCATCATTCACCAAATCATTCACTCAATAACAATCAAATTTTTTGGGAAAAACCCTTGAAAAACGGGAAATGGTGGGGTAAAGGTGTTGGGGGGGGGGGTGGGGGGGGTTTCCAAAAAGGAGAGTAGAGGAAGAAATCACTGCTGGACAAAAAGGTTGTTGGTTTTAAAGGGAAAGGCGGTACATGTCAGTCAGCGGGAAGTGGGTTTTCAGTTGTATGGACCAGCCCAAAAAAAGAAGGCAACCACCACTGTGAACATTTGTTTGGGGAATTTGTAAACTAATATCTGAAGCAGAAGGGAGAGGTGGACATGGGTCTTTTCAGAGTTGGCAGAAGTAAATGGGTGCATTTTACATTATGACTTGTAGATATTGTACGTGTAGTGTGGTATTTGGGGGAAACGAGAGTCAGGGGGAGAAAGGAAGCAAAGGAAGGACCGATATGTCTTTTTATGACAGGCAAGAAAACCCACATAATTTTGAATATGCGGGAGACGGCAACAAAAGAAGCAGACAAGCCAAGAGATAGAGTTAAATATGAAAACTGATGGGGACGAAATCAGAGAAGTTGCAAGTATTATGTGCAAGTTGAAAGAAAACGCAACAAAACAGAAACGTGCAGTTGATGGAACAAGAGGGATGGGGTGATGAACTTTTACATAGAGATTTGAGGATCAAGGCAAAAACCAGGAACCAGAAAAAATTAACAGAACGCGTTTTTTAATACAGCCAGAAAAGACGGCTCCAGAAAAATCAGAAAGTACAACAGAGTTGCCCGCTATTTGGAAAATCAAACTGTTACGGGGGGGGAAAAACTTGCCATCGTGCCAAAAAAATTTGTATAAGTCTATCTCCATTCAAATGAAGCTTATTCTGTTTTATAATTTTGAATTATCAAACAGTCAGAGATTTTAGAAAGAACAGCTGACACGTTTCGGGGAAAAACTGTTGTGGAGGGGGGGGGAGTCTCAGCATGAAATATTTGGTGTTGTACTGACGAGACAGGGCAAGGGTATTGTGAGGTAAAGAGAAATGGGAAGTACGATCCTGGTGGAGGGGATATGCAGTGGCTGAAGGTTTAGATTCAATTATCACGCTGAAAATGCAGTCGGACATGTATAAACATAAACCCCGAAAGCCACTACTTTGTTTTCCCAAAGTTGCTCTGCTGGAAAAGGGGTTTGCGGTGGTCATGATGTCAAAGCAGCAGAAAGATCTCAAAGAATATGAGTAAAAGTAACAAATCAAATGCGAACGCGAGCAGTCTTTGGTCTGTGTAAGGGAAAAATTTGGAAAAAAAGGGTTTAAAAGTTTTGGGGTGAAGAGAGATGTTGTTTTGAAACCACTTTTGAATTAGTTTGGGAAAAGGGGAATAGCAATTGGAAACGGGGTGATGCTTTTTTGAAAAGGTTGGGTCGGATTTTCGTTTTAGCAGAGGTCGTCGTGGTGTTTTTTGGAGAATAGGGGAATTTCAGTGAGAAAAGAGGTGTTAATGTTTTCATAAAGGATAGATTAAGCAAGGGAAGTGTTTGTGAAAAGAAAAAGCAGCTTGGATCCGGTCACAAGACTTGAAGACATTTCTTCAGGAGATAAAATCAGACTTTCAAATCTGGTTGAAATTTACTGGTGGGATCCCTATGAGTGGAGGAGCGATGAAAGGGAAGGAAAGGGTTTTGTCTGGCTTAGCTCAAAGCCATTCTTTTGGAAAAAAAAAAAAAAAGTGGGAAAAGTCTTGGGAAATCTGGGGGGATGTTGGGGAAAAAAAAATGAACTAATTTATTACACCCCAAATGAAAAATTACAGAGAATGGGGTTTTGTACTTGCTGTTCAAGGTTGGTGCAATAAAAGCCAGTTTTAACTTTAAATTTTCTTTTCTGGCTGTTTTGCTGTTGAAAAAAAACCCGTGAAAAAAACTACAGTTTAGAGGATCCCCATTGACGGTGGGACGTCTCGAGCTTGTTTGGCCCCATATTTCATTTGTGTCCGGATGCAAATACCCGGTCGGGTGAAAGGTGGCTGGGGGGACTGCTCATTTCATATAAATTTTGGTGCAAGACTGTATTGCAGTGACTAGATTATGGAGAAAATAGAAAGGGGTAGGACGATTTAAAATTCGATGAGGGTTTTTAACGTTGAAAGTTAAAGGTTGTTATGGAGCATTTTGCTTCCAGTGCAAGTTAGACTGACAGAGTGAAAATAAACGAAAAAACGTCTGAAGGAATTTGGTCTGGACTAAGACTGACTAAAAATGTCATAGGTGTTATAGCGATCACCCAGTCAAAAATTATTTTTCGTTTCTGTGGGCTAGCCCACAAGCTGGGTTAGACAGAGGTAGGGAAAGTCCTTGGTTTTCCAGTCAACTTTAACATCAAAGTGTACATGACTTGCCCAAAAATGACACATTTTTTTGATCTTTTGAGTGTAGTATCCGGAGTTTTCAGATTTATCATAAAAAAAAATGAACAATTTTTGTTTTTTTGCCCCCAAACTGGAAAGGGGGTAAATACAAGAGAAAATTACGTTTGACCAGGACACACCTGAAAAGTGGTTATCTCAAAAGGAGAGAGAGAGGGAGAAGAGCGGAGAGGGAGAGGGGGAGTGGAGAGAAAATTAGAGGAGGGGGGAGGGAGAGGGGGGATAAATTTTAAAATTTAGCAATTTTCACTCTTTTCGAATCCTTTGTTCAAAAGAAAAAATTGAGGCCTTCTTTCGGACATGACTAAATGTTCTGTCTTCCAGTTGTCGTTAAGTTCGGTTGCTCGAGGGGGTTCCCCCAAATTTTTTACAAACTCAAGAAGCCATTTTTGGTCAGATTGTCCCCTGATATTTTGAGAGTGGTGATTGTATGATCGCTGTCAAAAGACTATGATAACGCAAATTTTTGTACGAAATCCATTTCACAAACGAAGCAATTTGGTGGTGTTCCTGTTCTCCACTGTTATGTTGTTGTTGTTTTCGTTATTCTTTTATTTATTATTATTTTGTTGTTGTTGCTTTTTTTTTTTAGCGAAGACATATATAAGAACACACACACAACACACCACACACAATACACAACCCAAAAACACACACACACACAACCCCACAAACACACACAACACACACACACACACCCCACACACACATACTTATGTATTGAAGTATATATTTTTAGATATACATAAATAAGAGAGAGACAGAGAAAAACAGAGAGGGGAGACGAGGAGAGGAGAGGAGAAAGAGAGAGAAGAGGGAGGGGGGAGGGGAAAAAGAGAGGTATTGAATTTGTGCATTATTTGTTCTACCTATACTGTTCAAATTTTTTTTCCTTGATTTTTTGTTGTTGTTGAATAATTTGTTTTATTTTAAAAAATTTTGCCGTTCTTACTAGCCCTTTTTGTTTTATCAATATAATAAGTAAAAAGGGGAATTGTAAACTGGCACTGTGCTGTATTATACCGTTGTAAAAAGACGATTCTTTTCAATTTTTGTTTCAATTTGCTTTGGTGGTTTTTGAGAGAAAAAAAAATAAGTTATTTTCACGAAAATACTGGGGTTTATGTTTGAGTTGCACAACAGCTAGGCATGGTATATAAAGAGTGATTACTGTTTCGTGACGACTATGTATACCATTTACTTTTGGATGGTATAGTGGATGCAGAGATGCCTTTGACTTGCAGTGATTTTTAGGAAATCACGAACAAACAAGGGAGGGGTAAATGAAAGGATAATATGGTTTAAAAAAAAAACATTAAAGAATAGAATAACCCAAACAGGCCAACAGTGATGACAAATTACAGACAAGTCTTAAAATAAAATTTCCCGATTTTTGGGAAAAACTCTACATGCCAAAGCCCCAGTACCCGAGTGGAAAAACCCATCAATATAAAAATTTGCGTAAGCAAAAGCCTGGGATAAAAAATGCGGTAAGATTTGAGGAAAATATATCGGGGGTAAAAAACCCTCACTTTGCGTTAAGCATGGTGTTCTAACCCAAAAAAATTAAAGGGGGGCCCCTAAAAAATACACGATGGTTCGAAAGTAGCAAGACTTGGTGAAAAACAGTGAGTTTATAGATGATCTGTTCCCGTGGGGTACAAAGGGGAAACCCTCAGTGTGAAAACCCATCGCAGAGGTTATAGTCTTGGTGTATCTTTATGTTTACTCGTATGTTGTCTTTTTAAAAAGGAGATACACGCATGGAAAGAAGTCCGACCTGTTTTTCATGGTTTTATTCTTGAAAATAGGGATGCCATATAATTAATCGATGAATTTATGTGTAAATTTTTTTTAGAAAATTCAGGCGAGTTATTTTTAAGGTTTAGGGGTTTTTAAAAAATATCTTTCCTAGTGGGGATACAGTATTTTGTTTTTTTTTTCTGTTTTGGAAAAAATAAACTTTTTTTTTTTTGGCTTTTTAGGGGGGGGAAACAAAAAAAAAAATGTCATAAACAAACAAAAAAAGATAGAAGAAAAAGGAAGAAACTCTTAAAACATCGAAAAAAAGTACACAAAAAAAAACAGATGATTGAAGCATTTTTCCTTGATACATTTCACCACTGAATTAATATTACAGTACATAAATATTGACACAACATTTGTACATTCCCCTATACATTGCATTTAAGTGTTGTTTGGGGCTGTTATTCGTTTACAGACAAACTGCTCATAATAATCCCCTTTTAATAAAACAATCTTTAATAATTGTGTTATAGACATTTTCATACGTACATAGCCTCAGTGCCCTAAACGGGTTTTTAGGTACGTTACATCATCTTTGTTTTGCATTTAGATTATGAAATTTCGCCTTTATTTGCAGTAAGTATGAAATGTTCTATGATCAAAAAAGTAGTGCCCTATATAAACAAAACGTTGTGATCAGTGGGATTTTATTGGTGTAACGTTGTGGCAAACGTCGTACAGAATTCTTGGCATTGTGCCAGAAGGAACACCCTTCCAAGTAAAAAACATGTGTTGCAAACGAGGGCGTTGTTATTCTTAGCCATTGCACCAAAAGATCATTTCTTTTTAATATGGTTTTTTTAATTTTAAAGAAAACCCGAGTTATGTCTTTTTTTTAATTTTTTTTCTTCTTAAATGTTATCTAAGGCAAGTTCTTCATCAAATTCCCCTCTCAAAAAAGCATGTAGGTGTAGTTTTATTTTCAAATTTAAATTTTTTGTGGCGGGGGGTTCCTTTTAGAAACAAATTTAAGGGTACATTTTAATATTTATTACTATTGCCCTTTTTCCCCAAAGTTTTTATTTTCCCTTTTGGGTCTTGTAAAAAATTTTTTCGTGTTTGCACGAAACTGTGTAAAGGATATTTCATTTTTCTGCAATTAGATTTGAAAAAAATTTCCCAAAATAAAAAAGCACGATCGAATGAAAAATTTTATTGACAAAATCAGTTTCTTATTTACCCGATTCTTATATAAAAATATTTTTTGTTTTTCCGCGTTTTATGTTTTTGTTATAAAATGGTTTTTCTGCCCCCAGTTCTTGTGGTGTTGTCGGCCGTGCTTTCCTAAACGGTTAAAGACCTTTGGAATTTTTTTCCCGAACATATTCACTTTCAGAGTTAGGTGGAGCCCAAATTTTCCGTGAAGTAACTTAGTTTTTTAGCTTTAACGTGTTTTGCTATTTATGATATGAGTGTGCATTTTTTCTTATCCAAATCAATTTTAAATGAGTTTGCATTATTCAATCGGTATTCCCAAAACTTTTATCCTTTGCTGGGTTTTAGCTAGTTTTTATTGACTTTATTTTTTTTCTTGTTCCCCAAAAAAAGCGACCATAATCTTTGCATCATATTACAGGGTTTTCGTGGATTTGGTGACATCATATCATAAGTGCCTTGCGCATGGCGTTGTCGATCAGGACTTCCATCTGTCTTATCTCTTTTTGCTTCAAGCATCTCTTCCACCCTCTTTTCCCCAGCCCTCCAAAGGGCCCTTTTTTTTTTCCCCGGGTCTACCTGGTGCTCTCTTCCCCTCCAGTTTCCATTGTGACGGGTGCTCCAATTCCCCCCCCTATAAACGGCAAAAAATGTTGCCGTGTTTTTAAATCTTCCTTATGAATGTTTTTGTTTGTCTCCATCAAGACTCTGTTTTTTTTTCTTTGCTGCCAGGAATCTCAACATTTTTTAGAACCACACTCGGCTGCCTCAAACTTTTTCTGGTTTTCTTGTTGACTGTCCACGCCTCACATGTTAACAGTATAGAGGAATTTTTGCGGCAACAAGAGATAGACAGATGGAAGTCCTGATTTCTAACGCCCCTGCGGCAAGGCCCCCTGATGATGATGGGTTTTAAAACTTTCAAGCCAAGCTTAACAAATCTTTTTATTCCGCTCTTTCCTGGGCCTTCATTCAGTCCTCCTGCTCACAGAAATTTTAACCAGTTTTTGAATTTTGGGGTTGTCCCGCATCCTGAAAAAAGTTTTAATCAACTCCATATCTGCCTATATTGTTTTCACAAGCAGGCCCCAGCTTCTTCCATTTATGAAGCTATCAAATTCAATTTCAAAAACTAAACGATATGCTTTTTTAAAAAAGAATTTATATGCCTTAGAGTGGGGAAGCATGGACTGTTTGTGTTAAAAAAAAAAACAGAGGCAGATTGGGGGTTTGAGTTCGCGCGTCTTAAAAGGGGGATTTCTTTGCAGCATATCATAAATACTCTCTTCTCATTGGATTTTTCCCCTTTTTACTAAAAAGGGATTGTCTGGGGTTCTGCTAAAAAGAATAATTCGATCCAAAAATTTCTAAAAACCCATCACCCCGTCTCCAACTGGTTCCTTTTCCAAGTTCCTAGAGGGAAAAGATCCTCTTAGCCAACAATCTTTTTCATCCTTTTCAATCAGTTTTTCCGTTTGATTCAGCACCAGAAAACTTTCGTTTTTGCAGAAAACGTGTTTGTTCCTTGCGCTGCTGAGACCAATTTTCTCTTGTTTTTTTTTCAGATCTTTTTGTGCTTTTGAATATTGATCATCCTATCCTCCTCTCGGGGAAAATACATTCAGTTTTAGTTTCCGTTTCAATTTCTCAGATGCGTTCTTGCGCTCGAATGGAATTCATTGCACTCCCACACAAGTGCATGTGATGGAGAAAATCCAGATGATCACAACACAACAATAAAAGCCCTGCACAAAAACCTAAAGCGGCCAGGTTTTTGGGGCCCTCCCTATATAGTTAATAATCCTGGGCCGTAGGGAGTGAGGTGGAAACCCCCATTTTCCCGAGGCCAGCTCCATAGGTAAACTGCCCATCCCCTCCCCCCTAATTCAAATTATATTCAAATTCTTTTTCCCTTTCCAAGATTTAAAAAGGCAAAAAGGCTAATTTGGCTTCAAGTGGCGGGCCTGGGAATCAACCTTTCTTCAATCTTTATAAAAAAGGGCAGCGGAACAATGCCCTGCTCTTCCGATTTTCAATTGCCGTTCGGCTTTAGCGAGCGCAGCCACAAGCAAAAGTTCAGACTTTTTTCTTCCCATTAAAAAAAATAGACATTCAGTTCGATTTTTTGGTAAAACTGAGCAAAAAAGTCAAGGCCTTATGGGGAAGAAAATCTGGACTGAAACCTCGAGTTTAGTTATTGGCAAGCGAAATCATTCTTCTTTTTTTAAAGTGTGACAAGCTTTCTTTGAATTAAATATTGCGTTTTTACAAATAAAAATTTGTTCTTGTTTTTTAGAGTGTTTTATATTGTTTTTTAAGTTAATTATTATTGTTGTAAGTGCATTAAAAGTCAATACGTCTAGCATTTACAGTGAATATTCACCAAACTTTAAACTTGATAGATTGTAGCTCATTTGGTATCTGATGAAATTTTTTTTACATGTTATACGTGTTTTCCCTTTTCTCAAACGAATTTTGTCTTCCGGAACAATAAGGGTTGTTTTTTTCATAGGATTCCACCCTTGAAATTCGTTTAAAAGAAATTTCAGAAATGGGTTTTAAAGTGGACATCAATTTTTTTTCAGGCAAAAAAAGAACCTCATCAACAAGATTATGGGGCTTCAATATGACAGAATATCACCCAACAGTACAGGGTTCCTTTAGGATGTATTGTCCCCACAAAACCCCAAGTGTTTGTTCCCCGGAAAAACTCAGACAACATTTTTCAGTTTGGACTAGCTATTGGTGAAAGGTCTGAAAGGGGTTGGTGATTTTACCCATCAATTTTTATTGGTTTTCTGCTAAAGTCTAACATGGCGGGGTGTTCCAGACAGGGATTGAAGGAAGTATCAACGTCTGTTGTTTGCCTTGTCCCGTGGATGGTTTGTTACTTTTCACATGCATGATGGCCCACGCAGAGAACATTTTAACCCTTCACTGAAAACAGAGGAACGTGAGTCTGAGTATGTACATTGCTGTTTGCAGATCAAACAATTGTGAAGCATTTCTTTCGAATGACTTGCCGCACGAAA
>JAPXFY010006524.1:0-5000 GCA_030674185.1 Monoplex corrugatus | reverse complement strand
AGAGACAGTGGGAGAGAGAAAGAGAGAGAGAGAGAGAGATCTGTATTTTATGTGGATGATAACATATTGTCCATGACATTGGTGCTCATGTAGGTCTAACAGTTTCCTTTTATAACAACATTACAATGAAAAAAAGAAGTAAGGTTTAAGACTGAAAACGTCATTGTCCTAAAACAACCGATAGACCTACGCAATTCTTAACAATGGTAGGCGTTTAAATTAATGGGCCTTCAGCTTGGTCCTCAAAAGAGCTTCTATCTTCAATATGTACGGCTCGATTAAGCCATTTCATTTCAAGGTCAAATTTACCATCTAAACTGCCTAAAACCCTCAAAAGACATTACCTCTGCTGCATGTAAAAACATCTTTTTTCCTAGATGTAACATGCGATGAATACTTGACATATCAGCATGGAGATGTGGATGTGACTTATGTTGACTTTTCACCGAGCGAAAGGAAACTGCCGTGTTCTTTCACATACTCTCTTTCTGAGTTGCAACGCTAAAGCTAGCCCTAACCCTAATTCAGACTATAGCCATTATCGTAATCTTAACCCTAACTGTAACCCTAAGCATACACCCAATCCTGCCGCAAATTCTAACCCTGTCATTAATACTAGACCAAAATCGTGATTCAAACCCTAATCCTTAACCTGAACCTTAACTCTATTTCTAATCCTAATCCTAGGCAAACATTAAGCTTAACCCCAAAATCAAAATCCTAAGCTTTACCCTTTTAAACCCCAACCATAATCCCTATCACTAATCATCATCATCATGTGCCCTGCCGCATGGTGTTGGCGATCATGGTCATCCATATGTATCTATCCTTTGTTGCCGCAAGCACATCTTCCATCCTCTCTGTCCCCAGCCACTCAGCAAGTCCGTCCAATATTTTCTCCCAGGTGCTCTCTTTCCCTCCAGCTTTCCTGTTGTGACCGGTTGCTCTAATTCCCTTTTCCTCATAAAATGGCCTGTAACTGTTGCTTGTCTTTTCCTAATCTTCCTTATGAATGATCTACTTGTGTCTGCCTCCACCAAGACTCTCTCGTTTGTTTTCTTTGCTGTCCGTAGAGCTCTCAACATTCTTCTTAGAAACCACATCTCAGCTGCCTCAATCTTGTTCTGGCTTAGTTTGGTCGCAATAGCTTGCTGACGGTCTGGTGTCACCTACGCAGCATGATGATCCCTACCCGACGAAGGTGCTCTATAGGAGCCCCTATTTACCTTGTTATCCTCATTATCTATCACTAATAAAAAAAATCTAATCCTAATCTTAACTAATTCCCAAATCCTAAACCAAATATTAAACCCTGTCATAACCTTGACTCTAACCCTGCTCCTAATCCCAACCCAAGCCCTGAGCCTAAACTTAACTTTAATCTTAATCCCAACCCAGGCCCTGAACCTAAACTTAACTTTAATCTTAATCCCAACCCAGGCCCTGAACCTAAACTTAACTTTAATCTTAATCCCAACCCAGGCCCTGAACCTAAACTTAACTTTAATCTTAATCCCAACCCAAGCCCTGAACCTAAACTTAACTTTAATCTTAATCCCAACCCAAGCCCTGAACCTAAACTTAACTTTAATCTTAATCCCAACCCAAGCCCTGAACCTAAACTTAACTTTAATCTTAATCCCAACCCAAGCCCTGAACCTAAACTTAACTTTAATCTTAATCCCAACCCAGGCCCTGAGCCTAAACTTAACTTTAATCCCAACCAAAGCCCTGAACCTAAACTTAACTTTAATCTTAATCCCAACCCAAGCCCTGAGCCTAAACTTAACTTTAATCTTAATCCCAACCCAAGCCCTGAACCTAAACTTAACTTTAATCTTAATCCCAACCCAAGCCCTGAACCTAAACTTAACTTTAATCTTAATCCCAACCCAAGCCCTGAGCCTAAACTTAACTTTAATCTTAATCCCAACCCAAGCCCTGAACCTAAACTTAACCTTAACCCCAATCCTAACCCTAGCCCGGAGCCTCAACTTAATCTTAACCCTTTGACTCCCGCACCCTGTCCATCAGCATCCTGCAGTGTCAACCATGCTAGCATAGCAAAAACTTACCCCTTGACTCCCTTACTCTCTCAACCTTTTTACTCACTCAATTCAATTCAATTCATATTGCTTATAGCCCAGCCGACCACTAGAGCCATATCAGGGCTAACACCACGTCAAAAAGAAAAGAGCAACCCGTTAAGATAAAAAAAAACAACAACAGTTAAAAGCCATGCTCACCGTCAACTTTTACTCACTCAACCTTATCCAGTGGTTTCTTGCAGGACGCTAGTGGATGAGAATGAGTGAGTGAAAAGGTTGTTTTTGCAGTTGGCGGATCAGAGTTGCTAAGCCTAATCCATCCTAACCCTGAGCTTAAACCTGGGCCTGGCCACGACCGCACAGCAGATCTTTGTGCGCCGTAAATGTGCTTATCAGTAAAAAAAAATAACATTCTTAAACGGAGGAAATCGGTTAGATAGGCTTGCTTACCTTCCGGGTGTCCATGAGCAAAGCTTGTCTTGTTTTACGTTTGCTTTGGCCCGAAGCAAGCTTACAGTCATGTATCGGTTATCGATAGTGCACAGGTTCAAAGAGAGGAAGATAACCCTTTGATTCCCGCACCTTGCCCATTAGCATCCTATATTGTCAACCATGCTAGCAAAGCAAAACCTTAACCCTTTGACTCCCTCACCCTATCCACCAGTTTCCTGCAGGAAGTTGGTGAATAGGGTGAGGTAGTCAAAGGGTTAAGTTTTGCAGTGGGTGTGGATAGGGTGCGGGAGTCAAAGGGTTATGAATTTACGTCCACATGAAGGAAAGGACCAACCTCAGTATTATATGTCTGACCTGTTTACTTGTTGCCACAACCAAGAAACAAGAGATGCAGCATCCTCAGTGTCTGCTGCTGCATCCTTTCAGCCCCCACGATGGCCACCTTACTGGTTTTATAGGACCAGATGATGTCGATACAGCACTAACTCTAACTCTAAGCCCTACCTCTCTACTCCCAAGACAGGCGGGCGACTAACTTTGTCGCTTGCCGTGATATGATCATCTCGCTAGACCAGGGGAGTCGCAAGCACGATACATAAATAACGTTGTTGTGCTATTCTACTATCTTCAAATCAATTTTCAGCGAATTTCTGTTACTCGAAAAAACAAAAGATTATGATGAGCAAATCTGCATATAAAGTATTCTGAATGGAGAATTTTACGATAAAAAAAAATGCCCAGGATTGACACACAGAAAACAAAAGTGCAATTGAGAAGCTCCCATCTTGGTCAACACTATACCAATAATTGTGTGTGTGTGTGTGTGTGTGTGTGTGTGTGTGTGTGTGTGTGTGTGTGTGTGTATGCGCGCGCGTGCGTGCTCACATGCGCTCGTGCGTGTATGTGTGTATGTGTTTTTGATCATAAATGAGTATACACACATATTTGTATATTTGGATTGTCATATATAATATCCATTTAAGTGTGTGTTCTACAAAAATGAAGTTTATATTCATATTGTATGAATAAACAAAATTGAAAAAACAAACAAAATAAAACAACCCCCCCCCCAAAAAAAAAACAAAAAACAACAAATAAAACAACAACAAACAAACCACTATACCAATAAGTGCAAACTATCACGATACACGTTTGAATAGATTCCACCACCACCTCCCACCGGCGACAATCATCACACCTAAGGAACCATACAACGATTGGACTAGAACAGATAGAAGTAGCGGATCTTCGTTGCTGCCCATATGCCAATGAGATAATGGGCGATAATCTGTTTTAAAATAATTTCCAGATCTTCATACTAGGGAATCAATCGTTTATAGATAGATAAATGATAAATCACTTTTGTATTCCCATTTCGATTCTCTGCGCATTATACATTCACAAAACACAGAACGCAATACATACGAAAGAAATGACATCACATGCAACATACACGCCCGTACCCACAAGAATACGTGCTCAAGGGTCTAACAATACCTGCACATACCTGAAGTCACAGATATACATCAGGGCTTAAAACAGGAGGGAAAAAACCCCACTGAAACTATACGGGGGTCCGGGTCAAATCAGGGGCCATAACTTGCGCGCCGTTGCTATGAACGCTTGCAAGCCGATCACGGATGCCTTGCTCCTTTTTTTTTTTTTTCTTTTTTTTTTGTTGACAAACCGAAATCGCAGAATTCCGCCCAGACGCGGAACGTTTCAAGCCCTGATACATAGGTGAATGTTTACAAAATGCATGCATAAATGTTTTGCGCGATGCATTCATGAATGTTCATACATGAATATTCACAAAAATCAGCAGTCAGAAGTGACGGTACATACTGGTGAAGGAGTAAACATAAATGTCTGGGCGAACACTAAGTCTCTAAATGGTGATTTGAATTGAGAAAGGATGAGCAGTCTCTTAGATCAGCTGGCAAGGAGTTAATTGTCTGTCTGTCTGTATGTATGTATGTGTATGTGTATGTGTGTATGTATTATGTATGTATGTAAGTATGCATGTATGCATGTATGTATGTATGTATGCATGTATGCATGCATGTATGTATGTATGTATGTATGTACGTACGTACGTACGTACGTATGTATGTATGTATGTATATATGCATGTATGAATGTATGTGTGTATGTATGTATGCATGTATGTATGTATGTATGTATGCATGCATGTATGTATGTATGTACGTACGTACGTACTACGTATGTATGTATGTATGTATGTATGTATGTATGTATATATGTATGTATGAATGTATGTGTGTGTGTATGTATGTATGCATGCATGCATGTATGTATGTATGTATGTATGTATGTATGTATGTACGTAAGTATGTATGTATGTATGTATGTATATATGTATGTATGTATGTATGTATGTATGTACGTACGGATGGATGGATGTATGGATGGATGGATGGATGGATGGATAGATGGATGGATGGATGGATGGATGGATATGTGTGTATGTATGTACGT
>JAPXFY010006523.1:0-10000 GCA_030674185.1 Monoplex corrugatus | reverse complement strand
TACCATGTGAAACTAAGGCTGCACCAGCAGTGTTTTTCTTATTGGCCCAAGTTCAGAAAGGCAAGAAGTCTAATTGGCCTTCAAGGGGAGGGACCTGAGAAATCAACCTATCTCTCTAATGTTTTATACCTGGACAGCCAGACAAACACCCTGCTCTTCACAATTTTCAACTGCCATAGAATCTTTAGCGTGTGCAGGATAGAGGGCACACGGGTCTGACTCGTTTTCTATCCCCTTCTGAAGGACTAGACATTCAGTTCGATTTCCAGCCAAACTGAGGAGAAAAGTCGAGGCCTCAATGGAGATGAACATTGGAACTTCGAGTTTCGTTATTGTCAGGCGAACGTTGAACCATCCTGCCACTGTTCTCCTTTGAAACCAAATCCTTGAGGAAATAGCTTTGTATAGCTTACGTGGAACATAAGGCCAATGAGTACACGTGGAACGAGATTAGCACCTTGGTAGGCACACAACCTTTTCTGGGAACTGCACAACGAAGTGTGATTGTTTTGTGTGTTTGGTCACGTCACCTGCCATGCTACAATACCTAAAACGGTGCTTTAGTAAACTGCAGACAGAGACTGTCAGTGATGTCAACTCAGGACAAAGTGGATAGAAAATATCAACAGCTGGACCAGTCTGTCTAAAATGTCTGCTGCTGAATCCCTTTAGTACCCCAACGATCACGCTGGATGTGAGATTAGAAGAGGAAGAATAAGAATGTTTGCCAATTTAGAATCAACTCATTTCTAATATGTTTCAGAATATTTCGATCTTTTAATGTTAATGTTGATCATTATGCTCATTTCTTGATTTATCTGTGTACAAATGATCTTGGACAAAATGCAGAAAACTGTTACAGCAGTCGAGCTGTTAGAATAGGATTATAACTAAGTTCGTAAAACATTGTTTCCCCTTAGATCAGTCTGCCACTGATTCAGATTTAGCATATACTGTAGTGACATATATATCTCCATCTTAATGAACAGTCAACTCTATTTTGACTGGGCTTGCTGCAGGGCTGTTGCTGTGCTGGCCGGAATTTGCCTTCATAAATTTTGGGGCATATGGGTACTTGTCATTTTGATTAAATATCATCTCTCATTATTGATACAAGTACAACAAATGTTACATACTTATGGCAGAATGATTGGGAAAGTTGAATCTGTCAAAACAGATCTGTAGATTGAAGTATTTGTGTAGTCTAAGTGGTTATTTGTCTTTTGAGTATTTCTTTTTTCATAATCAACACATTTATCATGCCCATTACTAGCACTTGTTGAAGGCACCACCACCTCTACGTGATAATTACTGGCAGATTTGGGTAGAGGGCATAAGGAATTTTCTGAGTGCGATAAATTCCTTCTGAATAAACGTGAATAATTTTTTCTGAACAAACTTTGAACTCTGAACTTTAGCCATGGATGTTTTCAACATTGGTGTCAGTGTTTTTAATCATAAACTTTTATATTCATTCTTTTGTTTTACAATAAACATACGTCAACATACAATGTGGTAAGGAAAATAATATCAGCTCATATACATAGGAAAAAGTATAGTTGACATATGAACAACATACAACATACAGAATATAAATACTGAACATCAAGACCCAAGCACACGTCATCATTTTCTTATGAATTTTATTTTCAAATTGCATCTTCTTGTTGTATGATAATCAAACATCAATGAACAATGTGTGACAGAAATAATATCAAGTATTGGTGTAGGATTTGTGAGACAGATTTTGTCAATAACTGGAGCTTCCAGTCCTTTCAGTTGCATGTTACACTATTGACACAACTGGTTCCAGAGAGATGGCGCTTAAAGATCCCAGCTCCATCCAAAAACCGTTCTATCAATGGTCGTGAACTCTTTTGACATGGTCTTTAACTTAAAACCTAATGACTCAAGTTCTTACTTATCTGGTGACATGCACACTGCTGGTTAGCATCCTATCTTAATGCTCCAAACATTCTGATGAAGTCTGTATTTCATAGGTTCTGCTTCCCATCCCATTTCAAATACATCACCAGCTAATAGTGTCTTACAATTATATTCAAAGAGTCTTTCAGATAACTGTTAGCAGATTTGGGTTGAGCGTATATCGAACTCCCCCAAAATTGTGAATCGCTCTTGTGCAAATACCGAACTCCTTGAGTTTCTAGATAAGAATGGGCTAACATTATCTTAAAAGCAAGTACTTACTTTACTTTTTTTTTTTACTTCCACTCGTACCGTGAGGTGTTGCAGACAGATATAGACATCTGTCTCTGGACAGACAGGAGGCTTTGATTAGCGACATGTTTTACATACTCAATGTTTCTACCACCGTGTCTTTCCAGGGTATCGTTGTTTTTTTTTCCCTCTGGCTGTGATGCCAGAATATCTGGAGTTGTCTGTGTGCTGGGCTGGTTGGTCAGGAGACATCCTTGTGACATGTCCAAACCATTTTATTTGCTACCTTTCTATCTGATGTAGGATGAGTGTTTCTGCTATCATTTCTCTTATTGTTTCATTGCTGACATTGTCTCTCAGAGTTTTGTTTGCTGCTCTCCTGTGACATTTCATCTCACAGTCTTCTACTTTCCTTTGAGCGATTGTTTTCAGTGACCATGTCTGGCACCGGTATGTGATAGTGGGATGAAGATGGCCATGATTAGGTTTCCTTCAGTGTTCATGGGGATGCTTGGATGCGCAAAAGACCTGCTAGTTGGTAGTTAATAGTGTTTACGTTTTGGCAGCATGTTTTGATTTGTTTCTGATCTTCCACTTTCAGTAAAAATGTTACCGAGGTATTTAAATCCTGATGTTTATTTCAGTTGAGTTCCATCTCCATTAATAACCAGCTTCCCCGAAGTTCTTCCAGACGTCGACATTTCTGCCTTTGCAGTGCTAATCCTCATGCCATATTTTTTGCAGAATGCATTCAGTTGGTCTGAATGATGTTGGAGTTGGGTTTTGTCAATGTTCATCATGGCCTGATCATCAGCAAATAACATCTCGTTTAGCACTTCAGGATTTGGGTCTGCTGCTCTGCTGATATGGTCCATACAACTGATAAAGAGCAAGAAAAACAATATGGAACCCTGTCTGACCCCAGAAGTTGCATAAAGGCTATCAGACCCTTTCTTACAGAGGATGCCAGGAAAACAGTGGTGTCTTCTTGTGTTCTGTCTAGACTGCATTACGGTGACGTTTTTCTTAAAGGTGTACGGCATCCCTGCTCCAACTCTTCAGCGTGTGCACAATTCAGTTGCCTGCTTTATTTACAAAGCACCAACACAACATCAATTATCAGATCTCCTGAAACATCGAAACTGGCTCAAAATCAAGCATAGAATTCATCACACATCTACCTGTCTCTGCTATAAACTTATCACAAGTGAAGCACATATCTATCTTTCTGAACTATCTGACATGTACAGGCCTACCTGATACTTTACTTCTATCTCTCATGACCGAATAGTTCGAATTCCTCATTTTAAGCAGAAGAAACACTGCTGCAGGGTATTCTCTCCTTCTGTTACAACATTCTGTAACTCACTCCCCTTCAATCTATGTGCTGCTGTTTCCTTTCTGACTTTGAGGTCCGCACTAAAAGCTCATCTGTTGAAAAGACTGTTGCTAAATTCCACTCAAAATATTGAGTTACTGTCTGTCACATGTATCTTTTGTTCGTATAGGAACGTACGTGGTTGTGTTTAGCTCTCTCTCTCTCTCTCTCTCTCTCTCTCTCTCTCTCTCTCTCTCTCTCTCTCTCTGATAAATATGTGTGTGCGTGTGTGTGATAAATATATGTGTGTAATAAATATGGGTGTGTGTGCATGTGTGATATATATATATATATATATATATATACATATATTCATACATACATCCCGTTACAGGTGAAGTCAGTCATATATTGCTAATAGCACTGATATAACGACAGCATCACGTAACCACTATCTCTGATTATTATATTGTTAGTAATCTATATGAACTTAAAGAAAATAGGAAATACAATTCAAACATCTATAAGTAAAATTAGGCGGTTGATGAGTATCAGACATTATACCTACAATGAAATGCCAGAAAAAGGGAATCAGAAATCAAAAGCACGATTAGAAGTATAGACAACTTCCATTAGTATTTTTACTGCTATCACAGCTATACTACTCCAACATGCTGCTTTCACTATACTGCACTAAATATTCTTCATTTTCGTCTTCAAATTATTTCATAACCAGTGAGGTCTCTGGGTGAAATTGTAGGAGGCAGTAGCAAACAGGTCCCTCTATCTCTGTGTGGTGTTGCAACAAGTAGTTCAGGCATACCGAGATTATTCCAGAATTTGACGAACATTACGGAAGTACTGACAGGTGTGGTTTCAGAGAAAAAAAATCTTGTAACAGAGAGTTGAGAGCTTGCTTTCTGCCAGTGCATGGATTGGGAGTCAACAAAGTTTTAAAGAAGAAACTGAAGACGATCATTTTCAGGGCCTTCCAAATGAGTCTTGCAGCACGATTTGAACCTTCAGTAGTTTGCCAAATTTATACTGTGGGCAGCTAGTAAGAAAACAGTTGCAGTATATGGCCTAGTTTGGACAGAACAAAGGCCCAGATCAGTGGTTTTGTTGCCTGAGTGATCAGGCATGGGATACTAATACTAATGTGACGAAATGCTGAGCGGTATGTAGGAGACGTAAGACAAGTTACATGTCACTAACTGTAAAATCTAAATCTCTAGCTGGACACGATGTTGGTGTGCCAACACGTATGGAAGCTGTTTGATCAAGTACAGGAGAAAATGCTCTCTTTGACTTAATGAGAGATGCTTCTGCCTTGGCATCATTCAGTTCGAGTTTCCTTTCCGTCATTCAACTTTTTGTATGTGAATAGAGTTCTCCACAACTCGGATGGTAGAACAAATCTTGTGTGAACGACGAGAATTGAATGGGTATTTATCATCTACAAATGACTGATTTGAGAGAGAATGTCAGCTAATGTGCAGACAAAGAGATTTTTTATTCAATATGAACAGAACAGGACCAAAGACAGAGCTTTGTAGACACCAAATTAAAAATGTTGAAAATGTGGGCATCAGTTGGGAAAACGAATGGGCATTTATTTACGACCACAAAATATGTCATGATAGAAACAGAAAGCAGAAATAAAAGGCTAATGCTAAACAGTAAGAATTGTGAAATCATAGTAATCAGTGAACAGACCACACACACACATAAGTGTAGCACCAACTGTCTGTCTGATGTCATTGTTCCTGTCTCTTTTGTTTTTGCCAGCTGCTGACTTGAGGCACACAATTCCGTGTTTTCGTTCAGTATCATTTAGTCGTCATGAATAGCAGTTCGTTTAGGGCCTCTGAGTCTGGGCTGGCGTCTGTGATGATTTTGTTCATGTATACGTTGAACAGTAACAGTGACAATATGCAACCCGATCACACCTTGGTACGTACTATGTATAGGATGTTATTGTGACCACCCTGATGTTGTCAAGAAGTTGCCCCTTTGCACTGCACAACATCAATGGCTCTCACAGTTTGTTCCTTTTTGTAACGTTCGCTAACGTAAATAAAAGCAGACCAGGCGTGGTTAGGAGCGTCCGTTTGTATAATCTCGGTAACTAAGGCAAACGTTATTATCAATACGAGAATATCGTAGTTACGCAAGGGAGCTTACTCTACATCCCCCTTTCTAGTTTTGATGAAGGACTAGCATCGAAGATTTCGAAACGATATGGAACAAAAACAAACAACATGCAATCCGCTGGCTGGTAAATTAATGAACTACTTCGGTCCGAGTTAACGAGAGTCATGTCTTTTCACGACAGAGTTTTCTTCAGTTTGTTTTCGTTCCGTTCTTGAAAGGAATAGTCTTGTTTCCGAAAATGTAAACAATTGTCTATGAGATCGGCAAATAAAACGAACAACAGCATGCACAGTGAATTCCTTCACAGATCAGGTCTCTGGGGTGTCTGGACTTTTCTTCCCGATCTGGTGTACACAGTCTTCTGGTGAGTCTGTTCAACTGCTGAGTTGTTGGGTTGTAGATCTGGCATTGCAGCTTGAACTGGTGGAGTGGGCTCCTCTTCTGGCCTGTTGATGACTGCATCATGGGTATCCAGCTTCTGCCTGGGAAGTGTACATGTAGGTGATGTCTTCAGAGTCGTCGTAGTTGGCGTATGTTCCCAACTTCTCTGGCGGAGATGATGTCGGTTCCATTGCTGTTTGCCGATGTCAGTTTGGACCATAACTGACCATGGTGAAGAGTGTTCTACCACCATTCCTTTCTTGGTGGCTGGAGTTTTTATCCACACAGGTTGGTGACTGGTCAGTTTTGGCATTTCCCGTGTTTTGTGTCTGAGATCAAAGTAGTGTTTCTGTTGATTTTTGAAATGTTCATCTTTCGTTTTGAACTCCTGCACATTTGTTTTGATGGGAACATGCTGAGCTGGAAGTGTAGGTATGCAAGATCTGAGCTTTCTGCTCATCAACAGTTCTGAAGGGCTGTACCCATGCTGAAGCGGTGTGCTACGGTAAATCGACAGGGCAATGTAGGGGTCTGTTGATTTTTTTAGAAGGTTTTTCACAGTTTGCACCGCCCTTTCTGCTTCACCATTTCCTAGTGGGTGGTAGAGACTACTGGTGATGTGGGTGAAGGAATACTCCAGGGAGAATTTCAAGAATTCTTGGGAGCTGAATTGTGGGCTGTTGTCTGAAACGATAACTTCCGGTACTCCAAATCTTGCGAAGATGGGTTTGCAGTGCTCGATGACAGCTACTGATGTAGTCCGCTTCAGGTGCATAATCTCTATCCAACGAGAGTAGTAGTCCACTACTGCAAGATAGGAATGTCCATTCAGCTCAAAGATATCCAAAGCAATCTTCTGCCATGGGTAGTCTGGAGTTTTGGTTGGCTGTAGAGGTTCTGGCAGGTAGCTTCTTTCTTTTTCACAGGTAATAATAATAATAATAATATATTTTATTTATATAGCGCAAAATCTTGATAAAATCAAATCTAAGCGCTGAGCGTATACATGCATACATACCTACATACATATGAGCGTATACATGCATACATACATGCATACATACTTACATACATAAATCTAAGCTGAGCGTATACATGCATACATACATACATACATAAATCTAAGCGTATACATACATACATACATACATACATACATACATACATACGCACATGCATACATAATAATTACAAGGTAGAAAGAAACTCTAGGGAGAGCTAGACAACAGAAGGTCTTCAGAGAAGTAACCCCCTTTAGACAAGTGTTTCGGCCCTGAATTCCTTACACTCTCAGGGCCGGGCCACATCCAGGTCATGTCTCCTGGATGCCCTTCTGCTGTTGTCTATTTTTTTTTTTTTTTTTTCACGCCGGGGAGCGAACCTGGGCGATTCTGCGCTTCAGAACTGCGGTACGCGGTTTTACCAATGTGCTAACGGGGCACACATCATCTGTAGGGAATTTAATCCTTATGAAGTTCACTTTTGGTTCCTTCTTGCCCAGATCCAGCTTGAGCTCCTTTTTGCTGCCTCTGCCATCGCTTTAAGGGCTCTAGTCCTCTTCTTCCCAGAAATGGCGAGTTGTTTCATGAGATCATAAGCAGAGGTGCCCACAAACCCTCTTGCCCCGACCTCTATGGCGAAGATTTTGACCCGCAGCCCTGCTTTCTTCAGGGTGCTGGCAAGACCGGCGTATTTTTCGGTCTTGTAGATATGTGCTTCTTCCATTCTGCTTTCGTATGGCACAGTGAGTTCTATCAGAATCACTTATTTCGAGGAGTCAGAATGGAGAGCGATGTCTGGTCTCATGCCTGTCTTGCTGATGACATCTGGGTAATTTCTCCACTCTGGGAGGTCTGCTGTACACTCCCAGTCGACTGCTCCATCCAGAAGACCCTTTGGCAATGTGCTGGTTGTCATAGCACTTTCGGGCCAGACCTGCTTCCCTCCTGCTTTGTAGAACGTTGTCATAGCAATTGGTGCGTTTGGGGTCATGGTTTTTCGCTAACCACGTCTGTGATCACTTACAGAACTTGGTTGTGCCTCCATGTATACCTTCCTTGGGCTAGCGCTACTTTGCAAGAGCTTAGGACATGTTCCACTGTTTGTTTCTTCTGACAGAGCGGACATGCTGGGTCGTCTGATTTCCCCCATTTCACTAAGTTTGCATTCGAGGGGAGCAGGTCATATACAGATCTGAGGAGGAAGCTTATCCTTAGAGGAGCCATGTGCCACAAATCGTTCCAGCTGAGACTTCTTTGGAGTGCACTGTCCCATGTTGTCCATTGCCCCTGTTGACCTTGCTGGACTGCCTTCTGCACTCTTTTGACATCTTCTTCTTCCTTCAACTCCTGTATGATCATGTCTCTTTTTTCCTTCCCTTTGGCTTTGGACCACCACTGCATTTTTGTTGCTCCCAGTCCCTGTCTGTTGGTTTGCGTGTGTCCAATTATTTCTTTGATGCTGAGGTTTCTCTTGGCATTGTTTACAGCCTCTTGGACTTTCCACTTTCTGCCAGTTCTCAGCTTTGGATGAACTGATCTCACGATATTGTCTTCCGATTCCTCCAGCATGCTCAACAGTCTTGCTTTTCCAACTTTGTATTCCTCCACTATGGATTTGAGAGGTAGCTTCAGCATTGCTTGACGACAGTAGAATGCAACATCAGTGAGACCAGGTGGGACACCGAGCCATTTTCTTGTGTACTTGTTGATTTTGGCTTCCATTGCTTCGACTGTGCTGGTGCAAATGTCATAGATTAGCAGTGGCCACAGCAGCTTTGGTATCAGCATGAACTGTAGACACCAGACTTTGTATTTGCCTGGCAGTCCGCAGTTATCTATTTTCTTCAGGCCTTCTTCTGCTGTTTGCTTGGTTTCACATCCCCTTTGTGTGTCTTTCAGGGAGTCATCATACCATCTTCCAAGACTTTTTTTTACTGGCTCTTCTGTGACAGTGGGGATGGCTTGGTTGGCTACCATGAATTTGACTGAATCTGCCACTTTTCCTTTTCGCAGTGAGAGACTTCGGGATTTCTTAGGTTTGAACCTCATTCTTGAAGAGGCCACCAGCTCATCCAGCTGCTTTAAGATTCAGTGTGTCTCTTCCTCATCCGTGGACAAGACTGTTGTGTCATCCATGAAAGCTTTCAGAGGAGGCATCTGGTATCCATCTCCCAGATTCACTGAACTCTTCATTGCAGCTTTCAAGATGACTTCCATTGCCAACACGAACAGTATGGGAGAGATTGCACAGCCCATTGCAATGCCCACCTCTAGGTCTATCCAGTCCGTGGTGTATTCTTTGGTAGAGAACCGCATTGAGAACCCTTGGAAATACTTCCTCAGCATTGTTCAGATGTTTTCTGGGATGTGATACATTTCAAGAGCCAGCTGGATCATATCGTGTGGAACTGATCCATATGCATTCGCCAGATCAAGCCAAACTACGTCAATGTCTCTCTTCTCTGTTCTTGCTTTTTGGATGGCATCCCAAATCAACGTGGCATGTTCCAAGCATCCAGGCATTCCTGGTATGCCTCCCTTTTGGACTGACATATCCAGATACTTGTTTTCAGTCAGGTATTTTGTCAATCTTGCTGTCATAACAGAGAAGAAGATTTTCCCCTCGACGTTCAGAAGTGATATTGGCCTGAACTGATTGATGCTGCTGGAGTTCTGCTCCTTCGGAATGTACACTCCTTCAGCTCTCATCCATTGGTCGCTGATCTTCTGGTTCCTCCATGCTGATCGAATCATCTTGTGGAGCCACTCGAGCACTTTTGGGCATTTCTTGTAGAGCAGGTATGGTATTCCGTTTGGTCCAGGTGCTGACTTGGCTCTGACTTTCTTTACTACGTTCTTCACTTCATCCAGTGTTGGTGGTTTGTTATTGAATTTTCCTTCTGGCGCTGCAGGCCAAACCAGATTCTGGATTTCAAGTGGTGCCTCGCGCTGAGAATCGGAATATGTT
>JAPXFY010000652.1:20000-50876 GCA_030674185.1 Monoplex corrugatus | reverse complement strand
AACGTTCGAACTGTAATTAACATTGGAACTGTAAGTTTATGTGATTACTTTTAACATAGCAATTAACGTTGGAACTGTAAGTTTGCGGGACTACTTTTAACATGTTAATCGGCTTAGGAACTGTAAGTTTGCGTGAGTGATTTTAACATAGTAATTAACGTTTGAAGTGTAAGTTTGCGTGACTACTTTTAACATAGTAATTAACGTAGGAACCGTAAGTCTATATAACTACTTTTAACATAGTAATTAACGTTGGAACTGTAAGGAACTGTAAGTTTGCGTGATTACTTTTAACATAGTAATTAACGTAGGAACTGTAAGTTTGTGTGATTACTTTTAACATAGAATCTTCATAGGAACTGTAAGTTTATTCAACTGCTTTTAACATAGTAATTAACGATGGAAATGTAAGTGCGTGTGGCTACTTTTATCAGGAAGTCTATGTGATTCCTTTTAACATATAGCAATTAATCTTGGAACCATATTTTTGTGTGAGTTCTTTTATCATTAAGTCTATCAATTTTTAACGTGTAGTAATTTACTTTGGAAATGTTAGTTTGTATAATATTTTATCAATAAATCTGTCTGGCTATCTTGAACGTGTAGTAATTAACCTTGGAACTTTTCGTTTGTGCAACTACTTTTAACATCTAGTGATATACTTTGGAACTGTAAGTCTGTGTGACTACTTGTAATATGTAGTGACTAACGCTAGAACTGTTGGTTTGTGTGACTACTTTTAGGATTAGTGATGGATATAGAAACTACGTTTGTGTGGCTGTTTTAAACCCATAGCGACAGTTTGTATGATTATTTTCTTTTAACCCATAGTGATCTACAGTATGTTGAAACTTAAAGTTTGTGTGACTGTTTGTAACCTATAATGATTGATGTTGAAAATGACTGACTATTTTAAACCCATTGTGATCGATACTGAAACTGCCAGTTTGTGACTGCTTTCAACGTAGTGTTTAACGGTAGTGGAAATGCTTCTGTTGAAAACAATAAATACTAAGGCGCATTAATTATTTCTAAGCTCAAATGTGGTCAAAATATTGATGACATTATTTAAACAAACAAACGAAATTGAGACGATGCAAGGGAAAATTTTACTCAGTATTGGCAGTACACTACTGACTTTTAAAAAAAAAATTCCTTCAAACGGCTCTCACATTTTCTACTGTTTGCTGGTTTTCAAACGTTAGTATCCATGATCGGTATAAAACTTTAACCACAGTAAGGACCTGAGATGATGATGACGTACTTTTTACGTATAAAATGGTTTACTCAGTGCAGGTGTGTGTGTGTGTGTGTGTGTGTGTGTGTGTGTGTGTGTGTGTGTGTGTGTGTGTGTGTGTGTGTGTGTTGTGTGTGTGTGTGTGTGTGTGTGTGTGTGTGTTGTGTGTGTGTGTGAGTATATATGTGTGAGTGTATGTACCCAGCTCTACAACAGTACATCTCCTGAAAATATTTTAACTCTTCTTTCCGAAACCTCTGACAATTATGTCAAGATCCAGAACTGGATGATACAGAATAAGCTTCAACTGAATGAAGATAAGACTGAAACAATGCTCATTGGCACAAAATACAAGCTTTCCACTGAGAACGTTTGTTCTATCCAACTGGGTGACAACATGTTGAACTCTCGTAATCAGCCAAGCACCTAAGCATTGTTCTTCATCCTCAGCTCTCTATGCAGAAATTCATCACCCAAATATGCCAATCATGTCACTGTCAACAGCGACGTTATAGTTCTATTCGCCATAATCTGTCAACTTCAGCAACATCTAAACTTGTGACTTCTCTGATGTTGTCTCGCATCGATTATTGTAACTTTCTTTTCTGGCTTGCCTGCTTCTTCTGTTGTGTGCCTCCAACATATTCGGAATTCTATGGCCCCTCTTGTCTTTCGTAAGAAAAAGGGGCATGATCCTGTCTTTTTTTCTCGCATTTTCTCCATTGGTTCCCTGTTTCTCAAAGAAGTTCATACAAAATGAACATATGCTACAAGTGTACCAATATTACTGCACCTATTTATATTCTGCTATCTGCCAATTCCTCGATAAAAAAAATGTACCACAGTTGGTTGCCACTCTGATTAAGTGTGTAGTCCATACGACTGGAAAGATCTTCCCCTTCTATTTGACAGTCACAAACTTTCTGTCTACCTTCAAGTTTACTTTGAAGACAAACGTTTTTGCCCAGCAGCGATATCCCCCCTTTATATGTTCTCTTCTTCCTACAGAAAGAAGACGTGCACATCAATTGGTTGCTTAAAATCTAAAGACGGTACGATTAGTATGGAAAAAGACAAAATATTAGATAGATGGGGAGAGTGCAGTACATGTAAAGACCTTTCTGGCGATGACAGAAAGAAAGAACACATAATAAGAAAGATCGTTGAAGGACCTCCCACTCTGAAAGATGAAGTAAGAGCAGCGTTGAAAAAGATGAAACTGGGAAAGGCCCCAGGACCAGACAATAATTCTACAGAAATGATTGAGGTGTAGATGAACTAAGTATTGAAAAGATAACAGTATTCCTTAATGAAATTTATGACGCTGGGAAAAAACCCTAAAGATATGTCAAAACAATTTTCACTCCACTTCATTCAAGCAGATGAGTCATAAGAAAAATCATATTAAGAATAATCATGATGAGGATAACGAACACAATCAAAATAGAAATTGCAGAAGAACAAAATGAATTTGTCAAAGGGAAAGGAACTATTAATGTTATATAGTCCCAAAAACAATTCTCATAGAAATATCAATTGAATGGAATAAGAATTTATATTTATGTTTTATTGATTATACTAAGGCTTTTGATTGGATGAGACACGAAGAATTGATCAACCAAATACAAAAGCTCAATGTAGATGGAAAGGATATAAGAATAATAAGGAATACGTATTGGGAAAAAACAGCTGCAATGAGATTAGAACATGATATAAGCTCTTTCCAAATATCAAAAGTGGGATAAAGCAGGGACGTGTTCTGTCACCAGATTTGTTTTCATTTTACACCAAAACCATCATGAGAAACCTAGAAGAATGCCCTTGTATTAAGGTTGAAGGAAGCATGATAAACAATCTTTGTTATGCAGATAATACAGTTTTAATTGCAGAAGATGAAAAAAGACCTACAGTCTTTTTTTAATATAATAGAAAGCAGAAAAAACGGGCTGGAGCTAAACAGCAAGAAGTCTGACGTTATGGAATCAGTAAAAAATAAGAAATCCTCTCATGCAAAATAAAAGCAAATGCCACAATACTGAGACAGGTTGATAAATTAGATATCTGGGAACAGTCATCTCATCAGACGGCAGATGCATATTAAAAAAAAAACCGGTGGAATTGACCAAGTTAAAACAACATTCAAGAAAACCAAAAGTGTTCTTACCAACAAATGCCTATTAATTAACATCAGGAAAAGAGTTCTTGAGTGCCATATAGAATCAATACTGTTATTACAGATGTGAAGTGTGGACAGTCAACATGCAAAATCAGAAGAAGATTGAGACAGCTGAAATGCGGTTTCTAAGAAAAATGTTAAGAATTCCATAGACAACAAAGAAAACAAACGACACTGTCTTGAAAGAGGCAGACACAAAAAGAACATTAACGAAGAAGATAAGGAAAACAAAAGACAAGCAAGATTTATTAGTCAAATGTGAGGCAAGAGAAATATGAGCAGTAGTCACAACAGGAAAGCTGGACGGGAAAAGAGCACCTTACCGGTTTACCACCCAGGAAGAAAGTATCGAATAGACTCGTGGAGTGAATGAAGAGAGAGAGAGAGAGAGAGAACGGAAGATGCACTTGCAGCGACAAAGAACAGATTCGTTTGGAGGGTCATGACTGCAAACGCCATGTGGCAGGGCACAGCTGCTGCTGCTGCTGCTGCTGCTGCTGCTGCTGCTGATGATGATGATGATGTGTTATGTCTTTTGCTCCGCTGTTCTCCTGTCTTCCCTCTCGAGTTTGCATGTCCTTTGGGTCCTGGAGATTTGGTCGTTGTTGTACGATTGCTTTGGAAAGTGGCGAGAGTACGCGCTTTAATATAATGTTTCTATCAAGATTTGGCACTTTACAAATGTCATCATTAATTGTAAGTGTGTGTGTGTCTTTGAGTATGTGTGCGTATGGGCGCACGCGTGCACGTGTGTGTATAATTATGTGCGGATAGGATTATGCAAATTTTGAGTCTCCATCATCAAACAAATGTGAATTGTAAGCCTCTAACATCAAACAAGTGAATGTTTTATGAAGGGAAGGAATATAGGACAGTCTTAACATTCTTGTTGGTTTGTTCGATTGTTCGTTTGTTTCGATTTTCTGTAGACTGAACATTATATTAGCGTAAATACACTCGCCAAATTTACGTTTTTAAACTTTGCAGGCAGCGCAACAGCTGTTGAGTGCAAAGTTCGAGCTTAGTGACGACAGTACTACATGTACACTCGCCATCACCGTTGATTTCACAGCGTCCCAGGAGCCAGAAATCTCCTGGACTTTCTTGGGGAAACCAAAAGCTCAGGTAATCAACTAACACTTAACACAACACAACACAACACAACACAACACAACACAACACAACACAACACAACACAACACAACACAACACAAACACAACACAACACAACACAACACAACACAACACAAAAACACAACACAACACAACACAACACACAAACACAACAGAAGACGATACGACACAACTCAACACAAGTCGGTACGACACAACACAACACAACGCAACGCAACGCAACACAACACAACGTAACGCAACGCAACGCAACGCAACGCAACGCAACAAACGCAACACAACGCAACACGATACAACACGATACGACACGACAGCACAGCACAACACAACACATGACAGTACAGAACAGCACAACACAGCGCAGGACAGCACAACGCAACGCAGGGCAGGACAGGACAACACACCACAGCATGAGACAACACAACACAGCGCAGGACAGCACAGGATAACACAATGTAGCGCAAGACAGCACAGGACAGCACAGGACAGCACAAGGACAGGCAGCACAGGCAGCACAGGACAGCACAGGACAGCACAGGACAGCACAAGGACAGCACAGGACAGCACAGGACAGCACAGGACAGCACAAGACAGCACAAGACAGCACAGGACAGCACAGGACAGCGCCACATAGCGCAGGACAGCACAGGACAGCACAAGACAGCACAGGACAGCACAGGACAGCACAGGATAGCGCCACATAGCGCAGGACAGCACAGGACAGCACAGGCACAGACAGCAAGGGCAGCACAGGACAGCACAAGACAGCACAAGACAGCACAGGACAGCACAAGACAGCACAAGACAGCACAAGACAGCACAGACAGCACAGACACACAGACAGCACAAGACAGCACAGGACAGCGCAAGACAGCACAGGACAGCACAGGACAGCACAAGACAGCACAGGACAGCACAGGACAGCACAGGACAGCGCCACATAGCGCAGGACAGCACAGGACAGCACAGGACAGCGCAGGACAGCACAACACAGAGCAGGATTGCACTGCACTGCATAACACGGCATCCCACCACGTCCACACTACACCACACCACACCAAGCCGCACCCCTCTACCACACATCATCACAACAGCACAGCACAGTACATAGCACAAAACTGCACAGCAAACATCACACAGCATAATGCTTAGTGCATTCACACAACACATAGCACAGCACACAACACAACACCTAGTGCACTCACACAACTCAGAGCACTACAACAACACAACACCTAGTGCATTCACACAGCACAGAGCACAGCACACAACACAGCACTTAATACACTCACACAGCACCAGAGCACTACACACAACACAGCACTTATGCATTCACACAGCCAGAGCACTACACACAACACAACACCTAGTGCATTCACACAGCACAGAGCACAGCACACAAACAACACACTTAATACACTCACCACAGCACAGAGTATACACACACAACACAGCACTTAATACACTCACACAGCACAGAGCACAGCACACAACACAGCACTTAATACACTCACACAGCACAGAGCACAACACACAACACAGCACTTATATAGCACACAACCATACAGCACAGAGTACTACACACAACACAGCACTTAATACACTCACACAGCACAGAGCACAACACACAACACAGCACTTAGTGCACTCACACAGCACAGAGCACAACACACAAACACAGCACTTAATACACTCACACAGCACAGAGTACTACACACTACACAGCACTTAGTGCACTCCACACACAAGCACAAAGCACACGCACAGCCAGCAACAACACAGCACTTATTGCACTCACACAGCACAGAGCACAGCACACAACACAGCATTTCAATGCACTCACAAGCACAGAGCACATCACACAGCACAACACTTATTGCACTCACACAGCACACAGAGCAACAGCAACACAACACAGCACTCAATGCACTCACAAGCACAGAGCACATCACACAACACAGCACTTATTGCACTCACACAGCACAGAGCACAGCACACAACACAGCACTCAATGCACTCACAAGCACAGAGCACATCACACAACACAACAGATAGCTTACAGCACTCACTGCACAGAATACTGCACACAGGAATCACACGGCATACTGCTCGACACAAAGCACACAGCACAGCACACAACACACTGGGTACACATCACAGCAGAGGTACTCAACATGCAGCACAGCACACATTACTAACGACGCACCACGGTCCAAAACACACACCACAGTCGTTATCACATCACGCAGCGCGCATCACAATTCACAACACACTACACAGTGCGCGACACACATTGGAAAGTTAAAGGAAGCAAAATAGATTGAGCTATATAGCGAGGAATATCACTCTTGAATCATGTTGGAAAACTGTACACAAAGACTCTCAAACGGCGTACCAGAACGAAGGCAGAACGTTTTCTCAGCAATTTCCCAGTTTAGGTTTCGGAAAGGGAAAGGTGGTATGGATGCAATCTTCGCACTTTGATCATTAAGAGAAAAGGCTTTCGAGTAAAACAGAACACTGTATCCATATTTTTAGCCTGGAAAAAGCCTTGGACCAGGAGGACCAAGACAAGTTATAGGAAATATTGGACTATATGGCATCAGAGATCAACACCTAGAAAATATGAGAGCAGCGTTCAACAGTTAGAGCGCTGTGTGTACCCCAGGTGGATTTAACCAATTGATTTCCGAATAACTCCAGGATAAGACAGGCTGTGTGTTATCCCCACTGCTCTTTATCATATACGTGGACCGCATCACTAGGGAGGCCAGTCCAGAGGACGAAGAACTGATTGAGCTATTATTTGCTGATGATCAGGCCATGCTGGTAATCAATTGAAGCAGACATCAGAATGTAGGTACTCGGGCAGCATTTTCAAAGAGAATGCAGGATTAGAAAGAGAGATATAGACACAATGCCCGAAAGCAAACGCAGTCAGCAGTTAACTAGCTCCTCTTCTGAGACACAACTCAGTAAACGCAAAGCTTACTAATACCATCTTCCTCCCTACGCTTAGGACCAATGCCAGACTCAGTCTCTAACAAAAGCACTAAAAAGAAGGACAGTCATTTGTAAGATAAAATGCCTAAGGGGACAAGAATGGATAAAATCAAAAATGAAGCAATAACAGAGATGGTGGGAGTAACACCGGTCCTACAGTACATTGAAAAACAGCAGATCAAGTGGTTCTGGCACGCCTTACAAATGCCTGCAGACCAGCCCGTTCAATGTGCCTACAACACCAAACAATCAGGCAGCAGAGCCAGAGGACGACCCATAGGAAGCTGGAGTGACATAGAGGCAGAGATCTCTACCGCCAGAAATGTGATCCTCGCCGAAGCTTCCCACCTAGCGGTAGACAAAAAAGTTGCAACTTTCAATGATGCCTGATTGCACAAGTGGCAGGAAGAAAAACAACTAAAAAGTAAAGTAGATACAAACTCCTGGTTACAGAGCTCCACAGTCGATCGCCGCTGCTGTTCTGTGTGTGGTCCATACAACTGGAACAAGCTTCCCCTGCCTATTCGACAGTCACATACTCTGTCTTAATTCAATTCTACGTGAAGACATACCTTTTTGTCCAGCAGTGATTTCCTCCTATACATACCAACTCTTTTGTTCTACTTGCCTCCTGTCCTCCTCCTCTCGGCTTGTGTGTGTTTTGTACCCTTGAGTTTTTGTCATTGAGAGTAAACGCTTTGATGAGTGATAAGAAGTGCTCACTTTGATTGATTTATATAAAAAATGGCACAGTATAAACGTCATTATTATTGTTATTATCATCAGACGTGATCACTGCCAAAGAGAGTGCCTATTCCATGGGTAGGACCATTCAGACGTGATCACTGCCAAAGAGAGTGCCTGTCCCATGGGTAGGACCATTCAGACGTGATCACTGCCAAAGAGAGTGCCTGTCCCATGGGTAGGACCATTCAGACGTGATCACTGCCAAAGAGAGTGCCTGTCCCATGGGTAGGACCATTCAGACGTGATCACTGCCAAAGAGAGTGCCTGTCCCATGGGTAGGACCATTCAGACGTGATCACTGCCAAAGAGAGTGCATGTCCCATGGGTAGGACCATTCAGACGTGATCATTGTCAAAGAGAGTGCATGTCCCATGGGTAGGATCATTCAGACATGATCACTGCCAAAGAGAGTGCATGTCCCATGGGTAGGACCATTCAGACGTGATCACTGTCAAAGAGAGTGCATGTCCCAGGGGTAGGACCATTCAGACGTGATCACTGCCAAAGAGAGTGCATGTCCCATGGGTAGGATCATTCAGACGTGATCACTGCCAGAGAGTGCCTATTCCATGGGTAGGACCATTCAGACGTGATCACTGCCAAAGAGAGTGCCTGTCCATGGGTAGGACCATTCAGACGTGATCACTGCCAAAGAGAGTGCCTATTCCAGGGTTAGGACCATTCAACGTGTTCACTGTCCAAAGATGCCTGTCCCTGGGTAGGATCATTAGACGTGATCACTGCTAAAGAGAGTGCCTATTCCATGGGTAGGCCATTCAGATGATCACTGTCAAAGAGATGCCTTCCCATTGTAGGATCATTCAGACGTGATCACTGCTAAAGAGAGTGCCTATTCCATGGGTAGGACCATTCAGACGTGATCACTGCCAAAGAGAGTGCTGTCCCATGGGTAGGACCATTCAGACGTGATCATTGTCAAAGAGAGTGCATGTCCCATGGGTAGGATCATTCAGACATGATCACTGCCAAAGAGAGTGCATGTCCCATGGGTAGGACCATTCAGACGTGATCACTGTCAAAGAGAGTGCATGTCCCAGGGTAGGACCATTCAGACGTGATCACTGCCAAAGAGAGTGCATGTCCCATGGGTAGGATCATTCAGACGTGATCACTGCCAGAGAGTGCCTATTCCATGGGTAGGACCATTCAGACGTGATCACTGCCAAAGAGAGTGCCTGTCCCATGGGTAGGACCATTCAGACGTGATCACTGCCAAAGAGAGTGCCTATTCCAGGGGTAGGACCATTCAGACGTGATCACTGTCAAAGAGAGTGCCTGTCCCATGGGTAGGATCATTCAGACGTGATCACTGCTAAAGAGAGTGCCTATTCCATGGGTAGGACCATTCAGACGTGATCACTGCCAAAGAGAGTGCATGTCCCATGGGTAGGACCATTCAGAGCGTGATCACTGCCAAAGAGAGTGTCTATTCCAGGGTAGGACCATTCAAACGTGATCACTGTCAAAGAGAGTGCCTATTCCAGGGGTAGGACCATTCAGGCGTGATCACTGCTAAAGAGAGTGCCTATTCCAGGGTAGGACCATTCAGACGTGATCACTGTCAAAGAGAGTGCATCTCCATGGGTAGGACCATTCAGACGTGATCACTGCCAAAGAGAGTGCATGTCCCATGGGTAGGACCATTCAGACGTGATCACTGTCAAAGAGAGTGCCTGTCCCATGGGTAGGACCATTCAGACGTGATCACTGTCAAAGAGAGTGCATGTCCCATGGGTAGGATCATTCAGACGTGATCACTGCCAGAGAGAGTGCATGTCCCATGGGTAGGACCATTCAGACGTGATCACTGCCAAAGAGAGTGCATGTCCCATGGGTAGGACCATTCAGGCGTGATCATTGTCAAAGAGAGTGCATGTCCCATGGGTAGGACCATTCAGACGTGATCATTGTCAAAGAGAGTGCCTATTCCAGGGGTAGGACCATTCAGACGTGATCACTGCCAAAGAGAGTGCCTGTCCCATGGGTACGACCATTCAAACGTGATCACTGCCAAAGAGAGTGCCTATCCCATGGGTAGGACCATTCAGACGTCATACAAGACGCTACTTCAGGTCATGAAAGATGTTACCCAAGAGCGCTAAATGTTGTCAGGGACCACTAAACTGTTTATCTGTCAGCCTGTCTGTCTTCTCTGATAGTGAGTATGTCTATGTGGGTGTTCAACAATAAAAAAGATAGTTTCTAAGGTGGGTTTTAAAGTTCTTCTGTCTGGTTGCATTGAATAATTTTTAAGTTTGATTTAAAAATAAATACAGTGAAAGAAGAGAGAGAGAGAGAGAAAGAGAAAGAAAGAAAGAGAGAGAGAGCGAGAGTGAGAGAGAGAGAGAGTGAGGGAGAGAGAGAAGCTCTTATATCTGTGTATGAGTGGCAGAAATTGTTTTGTTGAGAAAATGTTGTGTTAACTCTTGATTTTGTTCAGCAATGGTTAAAAAGTACATTGACAACGATGTTGGAATGAGTACAAATTTTATTGTATAAGAGAAAGAGAAACATTGGGATGCGTTCTGGTCAGTTGTTGCCAGCCGTCTACAGGTCCAGCAAACAGAACTATACTATTCATGAAGAAAGAGTCCAGCTGCCGCCATCTTGGCAGAACATGGACACTCTCCTGGTTAAATGAATATCTACCTACCATCCCCACCCCACCCCCTTAATTGGAATTGTCATAAAAAACGGCAATCCATTCACATTTGTAGCACAAATGGATGCCATCATAATTTGAATAAACATAGAAAGTGCAACAGCTTAAGGAATGATTTTCAGAGGTAAAATATACAGACACAAGCTGAGGCCTTCGTGGTCTGTTGGGGCTTTGCTGGTTAAGAACTAGAACGGTAAGTCAATAAATTTTCAAACACCCATATCAAGAACAGAGCATGAAACTGTAATAACGTGGTCTGACAACCCAGTAAATAACAATGCATGCTGAAATCAACTCTGCTGAGGGCTGCTGGTTATTGCTGGTCGGGGTTGGCATGAATGTCTGCTAAAAGTTCACATCACATGAGAATAAAAACTGATGTGCCCTTAGTAAGCTCCAGACGTTTGCTGGCAGCAGGCTACCTGCCAGCAACTGGTCGGCATTAGGATGAACGCACCTTTACTAGAATTTCTTGTTGCGAAATTTGCAGAGAAGACTTACAGCAACGGAAAGGGCAATACAACGATAACAATACAGTCTTGGAAAACCTCCTCCTGTGTTTTCCAAATGAAAGGATGGTACACCAGCATGCCTGTTGTCACGCTAAAGATAAAACATCTCAAAAGACGATACCTTGAACTCAAAGTGGATATGCACAAAGACATCAGTAAGACATATCCGCTCAAATATACCCAGATGCAAATCAAGCCCAGCACTAACATCAGCTATGCTGGTAAGTTTTCTTTAGATTTTGTGTTTGTGTGTGTGTGTGTGTGTGTGTGTGATGTGTGTGTGTGTGTGTGTGTGTGTGTGTGTGTGTGTGTGTGGTGTGTGTGTATGTGTGTGTGTATGTATGTGTGTGTGTATGTGTGTGTGTATGTATGTGTGTGTGTGCGTGAGTGTGTGTGTATGTGTGTGTGTGTGTGTGTGTGTATGTGTGTGTGTGTGTGTGTGTGTGTGTGTGTGTGTGTGTGTGTGTGTGTGAGTGTGTGTGTTTCCCCTCTTTTTACTTCTTTCTCACCATTCTTTATTTCTTTTCCTCTGTGGGGTGTGTGCGCGTGCGTGCGTGTGTGTGTGTGTGTGTGTGTGTGTGTGTGTGTGTGTGTGTGTGCGTGTGTGTCTGTGTCTGTGCGTGTGTATGTGTGTATGTCTGTGTGTGTGTGTGTGGGGTTTCAAGTTACGGTCATGTATGAATAGTGTAATACGTAATAGAAGACTGATGTGTGCGTGTGTGTGTGTGTATGTGTGTGTGTGTGTGTGTGTGTGTGTGTGTGTGTGTGTGTGTGTGTGTGTGTGTCTGTGTGTGTGTGTGTGTCTGTGTCTGTGTGTGTCTGTGTATGTCTATGTTTGTGTGTGTGTGTGTGTGTGGTGTGTGTATGTCTGTGCTGTGTGTGTCTGTGTATGTCTATGGTGTGTGTGTGTGTGTGTGTGTGTGTGTCTGTGTGTGTCTGTGTATGTCTATGTGTGTGTGTGTGTGTGGTGTGTGCGTCTGTGTGTGTGTCTGTGTGTGTCTGTATGTGATTTGAAGTTAGGTTCATGTATGAACAGTGTAAGAATGATGTGAAATGAGTTTGTTTGTTTTGGTTCTGGCTAGATCAACGTTGACGTAATTTTCTGCCAATTTGTACCAAGTACAAATTGATCATGTTATCATTCACATTGAAGAAAAAATAAAGCAACGCCAACAATATTGATTTGCTATTTTAATAAAACGATCATGGAAAATCCGGATTCTTTCATTTCTTAATGTGATTGTGACCTTGAAGAAGATTCAGTTGAAATAGAACTTGACATGTATCGAAAACAATTGTAAACTTTAATTAAGACTATTAACAGATTTGAAAGATTCATCAGAAGTACTTGAGAAAGTTCTGTTCAGAAACCTTTTAGAAAACTGCTGATTTTAGGCACTTTTTTGGTCATGTAACTTTGATCTACAGTCTACATTTTTTTCAGCGATAGACCTACAAAGAATGGTTAATCAAAATCTTATTTTAGGGAATGACACCACTGTGGAGGTGGCAGTGAGCATACAGGACCTGTCAGCTTCTCGAATTTGCACTGGATCGACAACACTACCAAGAAAATTATCAGCACAAAGATCAACAAATCTTACTCAACGGTGAGTAATCTTCCATGTGTTATGCTTTTGTTGACAAAAAACAAACAAACAATGAAACAAACAAACAGCAAATAAAACAACAATACCACTGACAAAACAGCTCCAAAACTGAACAAATTGAATTTCTTTAAGAAAAGGTTTTTGATATTTTTCCCCATTCTCTCAAAAAAAAATGCTGGTTTATAGAACCCTTCATTCCAAAGGATCGTTTAGATTTGTTTACTGTTCTTAAAAAGAAGAAGAACAAATTGAGAACAAAAGAGAAAGAAGAAGAAAGAAGAAGAAAAAGAAGAAGAAAAGAAGACGAAGAAGAAAAGGAAAAGAAGAAGAAGAAGAAAAGAAGAAGAAGAAGAAGAAGAAGAAGAAAAGAAGACGAAGAGAAGAAGAAGAAGAAGATGATGATGATGACGATGAGGTGCGGATGATGTGTGATGATGATGATGATGATGATGATGATGATGATGATGAAATAGAAACATAACAGTAAGGAAAATTGATAGGTAAGCTCCTAGACCTCAGAGTAGAAGATGGGAACCGACAAAGTCTGGACAAATTGTATGCGGGACTTTTTTTCCAGGCTTTACAGTTCGTTGTTGACTGTTGATTCCTTCTGCGATGGACGTGGAAACGTAGGTCATGTAGGTTATGTAGGCTACCATCGAGTCTCCAAGGTCCTGAGTTCGATTAGCTCTGACACTCTACTTGATAGGTATAGGTACAGATTTTTCCTATTTCTCGGGATAACAACTGTGTAGACGTTTCAGTGCCTAAAGCCCTCTAATGTGTAAGCTTATACACATGCAGAATATCAAACAAACACGTTTAATCCTCAAGGCCATTTCGGTGGTTATACAAACATGAGGATACCCAGAATGCACGATCATAAAAGATACAGGCCGTGCAACAGTATAGCACAGTGTGATCAGCTCGCCTAACATCTTGAATTCTCCATCTCCATGAAAAAGGTCAGAGATGTGTAATGCGCAGTGAGTACAAATGAGTTTGGAAAACATCGTCATATAAGTACAATTTACATGTATAACAACTGGGTTTTTTTCACGCATCCATCCATTTCCCTCCATCCATCCAGATCTTTCTGCATCTGATGTGACTTTCTTTCAAACTGATATACCAATTATTATCTCTGTGTGCGTGTGTGTGTTCGTTCGTTCTTTGATTTAACGTCTTTTCACTATAAGTGATATTAGACGTGTGGTGTGTGTGTGTGTGTTTGTGTGTGTGTGTGTGTGTGTGTGTGTGTGTGGTGTGTTGTGTGTGTGTGTGTGTGAGTGTGTGTGTGTGTGTGTGTGTGTAAGCGTGTGTGTGCGCGCGCGCGGCTGTGTGTGTGTGGTGTGTGTGTGTGTATGGTGTGTGTGTGTATGGTGTGTGTGTGTGTGGTGTGTGTGTGTGTATGTGTGTGTGTTGTGTGTGTGTGTGTGTGTGTGTGTGTGTGTGTGTGTGTGTGTGTGTGTGTGTTGTGTGTGGTGTGTGTGTGTCAGGGGCTCTGTGAAGATCAAACAAAAGTGATGCTCAGTGTGACAGACGCTAAGGTCAATGGATATATCAAGACAACTGCAGATCTTTTCAAGTTTGTTGATTCCTACACATCATTGACTGTGAGTACAACTTGTTTTCCGTCTCGGGGGAGAGGGTAGCAAAATGCAAAATGAGGCTTACCTGAAGAAGTGGTTACGATTAGACTGAGAGGCTAAAGGTTCAAACCCCAAAACTGAGGGTGTCTGTATCCCCTGGCCTTGTTGACCCTAGTATATAATTATAAAAAATAAGCATAGAGGACAGTCCTGTCTTCCAGTTTTAATCATAGACAGAACTCCAAAGCATCATGATCAACATCTGTGTTATTATGAAATCATAGATCATAACAGAATCGTGCAAACTATCCCACATTCTGTGGCCTTTCATGTCTTGATTGATGTCGTGATAACCCCAGTGGAACATGTCCTGAGCTCATGCAAGGTAGCGCTAACCCAACGAAGGTACACATAGAGGCACAACCACGTGCTTTAAGAGAACGCACAAGCAATCAGCACTGCGAACAGCTCTGCAAGAAGAAAACACTTGCCACGAGAAGCTCCAACAGCAGCAGGGAAGTTTCAGTCTTTTTCTCAAAATGTTGTATCTGGTGTTTGTTTGTTTGTAATCTTACGCTTGACAAAGGCTAGTTGGCCGAAAATTTGCGCCTGTCTTGTCTTTGTATTAGATACGCGTTCGTATTCTTCTTTCGTGTTTTTTCTGGTTACTGACGGTCTAGTTAAGGATACTGAAGATTAGCGAAAATATTGACAATATGTAAGCACAGAGAAGACCAAGTTGATGGCCAAACACACCTCCACCATCACTACTAATATAACAGTATGTGAACAGAGGCAAGGAACAATTCAATCATTAGGTATGAGGTATCCAAACCAGAAATCCCCTCGACGGCAGCAAAGACAGCATCAGCACTGTCCAAGCTAAAAGGTTGAATGGAAAGTCAAGAAAATCTCCATGGAATGCAACATCAGACTACTACGTGCACTGGTGTATCCTATCTTCCAGTACTTATGTGAATCATGGACCTCACAGAGGATTTGGAAAGAAGATTCCAAGCATGTCAATAAAGTGTAATCGCAGGGTACTATACAACAGATACAATGATCGTATCCTCAATGAATAAACTCAACAAAATGTCCAGCAGTATACTGGACTAGATAAAGATCTGCTGACTTCAGTGAAGAAAAGAAAACTACGTTGGTACAGCCAAGTGGTAAGATCCAATGGCTTTGTTAAATCAATCATCCAGGGAACTGTTGGGACAGTGGCATGGAGAGAAAGAACAAAAAATACAATGACAACATTGAGGAATGGATATAGTAGGTATTTGCAGATACGCAGACATTGGCACACAAGTGAAACAGATGGAGGGATCTGTTGAACAGCTTTTCGTTTGTTTGTTCGCGCGTGCGCGCGCGCGCGCGCGTGTGTTTGTGTGTGTGTATGTGCGTGTGCGTGTGTGTGTATGTGTGTTTGTGTGTTATGTGTGTGTGTGCGAGGCGTGTGTGTGTGTTGTTTGTGTTTGCGTGTGTGTGTGTGTGTGTGCGTGTGTGTGTGTGTGTGTTTGTGTGTGTGACCTCAACACCTCTTCTCAGAGTTAAGGGAAAAGAAAGAGAAGACTTACATATTGAATTGTTTTGAATTGTAAGGCATTGGTTTGTACTGTAGAGGCCTGACTCGTGCACAGCTAGAGCTCCTGTCCACCTGTCTGACTGCACATGTTTGCACGTGTTTAAATCAGGCTCCGAGAGAACTTCAGTACATGCATCCAGCATGTCCAGTCAGCTGTGAATATGTCCTGACACCTGTTCACTGTTGGAGAAGGTAAAGCTTTGAGAGCGAGGAGAGAGACCCCCACCCTCACATACGCTGACCCCCCAAGGGAAAAGTAAACTGAGCTTGCTTCCACCACCACCTCAATGCTCTACAACTTCCGGGTTAATAAGTTACAGAGCGTTACCTCCTTTCTTTCGTGGATAGTAACGGATCCCCACCTCCATCCTTCCCCTCTCTGTCCTGTATTTCCAGACTGATCTTGCTATGTACATCCACAGGTAACTGAGCACGTGTTCATCACAGTCCACGAGGACACCAATAGCGGACCTTTCCCTGACAACTTCCTGCAGGTGAACCTGGCGGAAAATGCTGGGAGTCACTGCGATTTCCTGTGTGAGATCTATGGCAACGCTATCCAGTCTTTTGAAGTGAAAGAGGTAAAACAATTGATGCTGATCATGTTACTGGTCAGATACGCTCTAGCCTTAAATCGTGTGTGACTGGTTCATTGGTACTGATTGGTGAGCTGAAGCTGTCAGAGCCAGTCGTGGGGGAAAATTGCTTTGAATTATCTCCTCTCTTTCTTTGTCTCTCTGTCTCTGGACGTCTGTCTCTGTCTCCGTCTCTGTCTGTCTGTCTGTCTGTTCCTCTCTCTCTCTTTCTCTCTATTTCACACACACACACATACTCACTCACGCATACACACACACACAGCGCGCGGGCGCGCGCGCACACACACACATGAAAACACACACATGCACATAGACGCACACACACATAGACGCACACACACACGCACACACACACACATACACACACGCACACACACGCACGCACACACACACACACACACACACACACACACACACACACACACACACACACACACACACCACAAATACAGTACACGAATACACGAATATGTACATGATCCTTTGACTATTCACCAGGTTCAAGCATTTCATAAGCCATATTATGAAAGCAAGCACTTAACCCTTGCCCCCCATCAGCCTGCTGACAGCCTGCCGTAGGAAGTTGATGGATAGGGTGAGGGAGTGAAAAGGTTAAATTTTGCAGCTGATGAACAGGTTGAGGGAAAGATGAACTAAAGAAGTACTCACAACTACCAGAACGCTATATAGCATGTAAAGGTTTGTGATAACTATAGAACTGTTCATGAAGATGATAAAAACGAGAATGTGATCCCATCTCATGATATCGACTGTTGAAATACACCATTTTTAACAAACTCGATACTCTATACTCAAGTCAATAGACAAAACATCAAATCAGTTAAATGATAAGTCATCAATACATACTGTCTATTAATGATAATAATAATAATGAAAATTTAGGCAGTAGTCTAATGCTGACATAAAATCTAATAAAGCACTCACTCTCATCATAACCAGACCATTCACTCACAGTGACAAAAAACTCAAGGGTACAAAACACATACAAAGTGAGGACGGGAGGACAGGAGGGGAGCATGACGAAATAGTGGGCACGCAGTGGATGAAATCACTGCTGGACAGAAATGAAGATTTTTAAGTCTGACTTAAGAGAAGACAGAGTATGTTATTGTCGAATAGGCAAGGGACGTTCATTCCATCAGTATGGACCAGACACAGAAAAAGAGTGGAACATCTGCGTTGAAGAATTTTTCAAGGACTGGTATTAGAAGCAGAATGAAAAGGTTGGGCAGGGGTGTACTTTTAGAGACAGTCATAGGGATAAATAAATGCAGTACCATTGCTACACACAGATTCCACCAGCTCTTTTGGCTGTGTGCACAAAGCTGAATATCTGCAAATGATTTTTTTTGTCCATTCCACACTGTTGATAATCCATCGGCTTTTCTGTCTTCCCTACTCTCTTCTTCCATTAACAGTTCCCTGGAGAACTGACGAAGCACGTCCAGTGGATCTTATTACGTGGTCATACCAGCGTAGTTTTTTTTTCTTCATTTGGTCCGTGTGCTGCTTAATGGTTTGGCGCATTAGTCCATTGGTGATATAATCAGAGTAGCTGATAATTAGTGTCTTGCGTTCACATGTATTGTCAAGGCTTAGATTCGTCTTTCCAAGGCTATTGTTACAGTCATGATTAGCATACATTCTGAAAGATAAAACATACCATTGCAGTAAGCGTCCAATATTTTGCTCAAGGATATGTTCTTGTCCTTCATATACGTTTCAGTCTAGACAGAGCTGATTTTGTCTTTGCTGGTCCTGGGAGGATTTCTGGCGTGGATCTTTCATTGCTAATGGCAGATTCCAGGGAGTAAATTGTTGAAATAGTTTATAGCTTCAGTCCATAGACAGATATATCAGTAGTGATAGTGGTGCTGTGGTGGGTCATTAGTTTATTCTTTTAAGCGCCATTTCCCCACAATATTCTGCTGATGTTTCATTGACTCTTTGTTCAAGCTTAGAGAGTTCCTGCACACTGTCTGCCACACCATCATGTCATCTATGAAGTAAAGATTCGTGATTGTTCTTTCCCCAGTACTGGTTATGCTGACATGATCTTAAGGTGTGCCAGTCATATTGCATTTCAGGAATATATCAAAAAGTATGTGTGTGTGGGGGTGGGGTGCGGCATAAGCAGTCCTGACAAACTTCAAACAAAGTACAAAGTATGGAACTACTTTCCAGTAGCACCCTGTGTAATTACCACATTAACTGCTTTTGGGTGTAGTTGCTGGATGGTGTTGATTAGCTTTTGCCTGATGTTGAATTTCATTTGTGGTCCATACTACCTCTTGCCACATTCTGCCAAAAGCCTTCTTGAAGCCTCCCGAAGTCTTGGTAGAACTCCCTTTGAATGTTGAAGGTGTTTTTCGCAAAGGATGTGCAGGTTAAATATCTATTCGTTGCTGTATCTGTCCTTGCAGAAGCCAGCCTCTTTTGTTTTGGCAATAACGGTATCTGCTTGCATGTGTAAATTGTTCATAATGATTTTGAGCATTACTTTGCTGGCATGAGTGAGCAAGCTAATTGCACAGTAGTTCTGGTAGTTTTGGGGATTTCCCTTCTTGGGAGGGGTGACGATTAGTGATTAGTTTCATGGCATGGAGCAATCACCTGTGTGCCAGATGTTGTTCCAGATGGCAGTTGGGATATTAGTCACTGACTCTTTGCCATGTTTTATGAGTTCTGTAGGGACTGTGTCAATGCTTGCAGCGTTATCACATTTCAGCAACTGTACTTCTGCCACAACTTTTGTTTTACAGACTACTGAGAAGCATCTTCATTTATGAAACTTAAATTGTTTTCAGACTTCGATCTGTTTAGATCTGCTTCTAACACTGTTCAGAGCAGTGCTGTTGTACTGTCCAGAGCAGTACTCAGTCCCCACTTTTATCATGCCTTTTTTCTGTGTGAGACATTCTTCGTTCTGAGTGGTGCTGACTCTGCTTTGCTTTTTATTTGATAGTCTTTACAATCTTAAACCGTCTCTTTGTGTCATTGTTATGAGTTTTTCAATACCTTTACATGGTTGTTCAATTAACTTTCCTTTTATTCTTCGTTCTTGATCAATCCTCGTGTCCATAGCGCTGTATTTCTCTATTCCTTTCTCAGTTTTCTTGTGTTGCTTTAAACTCCTCCTAGTGTCACAGTCTGCAAAATGTTATTTGTGATCCATGGTTTGCATATCCATTGGCATATCCCTAACACTTCTTTTGCTGTATCAGTAGCAGCTTTATTGAAATTTTGAGGACTTCAAGGTTTTCTTCAGGTATCAGTATTAGGTCTTTGAGTTTGTTGACACGGAATTTGAGATGGGTGTTTTTCAGTGTCTTTTTGTTCTGCAACAATACTTTCAACTTCATCATGTAAAGATTATGATTACTGCCAAGGTCATCTCCTGGAAACTCTTTGTTGTAGTCCTATAAATGCTAGAACTGTTCGTTAATTTATCATACTATTAATGAAAAAGAATTGGCATAATGTGTAAAGGTAACTTATACACGTTTACATATAATAACAAGGCTCACCAAATAAGGAAAATCCAACCAATTTCTAAGTGGCAGCCAAAGTAAACCACATAATCACATAAGTCACTCATGAGTCTTTAATGAGATTAGACAGTGAACACTGCCAAACCGACTGACATGCAGTGCTCCATTTCTATATCGTTGTGATTATCATTGTCTGTGAAACTTGCTGACAATGGGGACACCATCATTTCTGGAGAACAAGAGGCAATGATCATTCTGTTCCAATTTCTATAAAGGTCATCACAATTTCTAACATGCTTCCCTTACTCGGAAAATCTCACTTCGCTGAATAAGTCCATCTCAGCGTTAAGTCTAGACCACAAGAGTTGAGAGTGGCCTTGGTTTGTGAGGTGAGGTGGGGTGGGGGTAGAGGATGGGGGTGTAAGACCATGAACGAATCATGATCACATGTTCAGGCCTGAACTTTCACGTGGAAAACGGGAATGACTATGTCACGTTACTTGAGGTTAACCCTCAGACTCCCTCACCCAATCCCCAAGTTTCCTGCATCATCAGCCCTGAAGAGCAAAGCAAAACCTCAATTTTCTATACCACTTCCATGCCTGAGATAAGTTCAGGCTGGGGTCTTGAGCGTCATTGTTCCTGGGAAATGTCATTAGAAGATTGTGGTTATGGTATTCTTTTTTTTTTCAAACTTGTTTTTATTTATTTTCAAATATACAGCTCTTACAAACATCTTGAAATGTACACAATGCATAATCAACAGATCTAACAAAATGTAGAAAGAACAAGCATTCATTGCAATATGTAGACATATAAATATATATATACATACACACACCTACACATACGCACACATATATACAAACATATATATACACACGTATACACACATCTACATATACATGTACATCCATATATATACATACATATATATATATATATATATATACATATACATATATATACACGTACATACACATACACACACACACACACATACACACACATATATATACACATATATACACACACACATTACATATATATATGCATATAATCACATACATATATATACATATACACACACACAGAGACAAACACGCACACACACAGACACATACATATACATACACAAACATATATACACATATATACACACATATACATATTATACACATACACATGTACGCATGTACATCCTTAAGTTTAACTGAAACATAGATATAGATACATTGGCATTTTAAGAAGAAAATTAAGCGAATGTATATATGAAACAATAGGGGAAAAATCACACACACACACACACACACACACACACACCACACACACACACACACCCACACACACACACACACACACACACACACACACACACACACACACACACACACACACACACACACACAATCAAGTAAACAAAAAACAAATAATTGGACGAACAATATCGAAATCCAACAGTTTCATACCTCAAGGATAACTGTATGCTGGTTGTTGTTTTTTTCTTCTAATGATGTACATGAAAAAAAACATCTTTGAACAGGGGATGTTTGTCATTTATAGAAAGAGGCGTGTCCTCTGTATTCAATCACGATCTATTTTTTATGTTGTAACATGATCTTTATCTACTAACTCATTAGCCATTCTGTTGAGCATTAACGAGACAGTTGTTTATGTATCAAACATCAGATGTATATAGTAAGACCACTTTGATACGAATGTTGTATAGCACATATTCACACATGCTATGTGTCGTTCTATCATGAACCTTCGTTTAAGCTGTTGTAAGAACACATGAAAGATGGGTTGTATTTTCTCTATTCGACATTTATATAAGAAGAATTTTGCGAAAATAAGAAGAAAATCAAATGTATCATCTGTTTTAAAGCTCTCGGATGTTCCAAGCATAATTAATTCTTCGTACAGTTTCAAATGACGTGTATGTATACATCTTTCATTTAACGAAGATTCCAAAGAATACCAAAATTGACGAACCGCGTTACATCGCCAGAATAAATGTTGAATATCTTCAGGTTCTATATTGCAAAAGGTACATTTATCGTTGTTACTGATTTTCATATTTTGAAGTGTTTTGTTTGTAGCAATAATTGGTTATGGTATTCTTAGCGGTGGGTAGGGAGTAGTCTGATTTTGGTTGGGTTCTGTGGCAGAACGATGACTATCATTGACAAAGGGCTTAGCAGGCAATGTCCTCAGTACGTTGGATCAGAACAGACACTACTGAACTCTTTCAACAGCACTGCAGGTCTCCTCTGGTGGGTGGCCCCATGGCAGGTTAACATCTCTGTCTCCAGTGGGCATCCTCACTCTTGGACTTTAAATAAATAAATTTGGGGTTGTTGATGTGATGTGGGGCCACAATGAGCACCACAGGATCGACACCACTGAAGCGGCACAGGTGGGACAATATAGAAAGAATATTTGAATAACATTGACCCTTTGACTCCTTCATCCTGCCCACCACTTCTCTGTACTATGAAACACAAGGGTTAATTTTGAAGCTGGTAGATAGGGTGATGACGTGAAAAGGTTAAGGTTGGCTATTAGTATGCCTTGTCACTGTCAGGGCATCAGGAAAATTGACAACACTGTTGACTGACTGCTGGCTAGCAGTGCTTACCTCCCAGCCATTCATTGGCACAGGTTTACACCCATGTGTTAGAACAATCAGACTTGTTTTGTAGTTGTTCGTCGAATGATCCAAACCTGAGCATGCATGTCATGGTAATAATACAACCTTATATCATTTCTTCACGTTTGTATTCAGGCTGGTCAAGAACAGTCTGGACTTTGACCACATATATGGAAAGGCTGGGACCCTTTCCGTCATCAAGTTGCTTTTAGAGTGATTTCATTTACATCCTCTAATTACACATGTAAGGCGACAATGACAAATCGCATCGAAAAAACCGATTCCATCCGAGTCCAGGAATATAATTAACAAACAAGGTAAGCATTTTGAGCATTTCAGATAAATAAGTAACACTGTTTGTTTATTTCTTTTTTTTTTAAGCATTCCAATTTTTCGTAAATGTGTGTATGGATGTTGTTTTGCCCACCCTGTGTAGGCAGTACGTTGCTGCACAGTCTGCATACTATGTTTTTGGTGATTGCGTATGCTGGGTGTTTTCATGTTTTTATAAGCCAGCCATTCACATGATTAACATACTCTGTAACGTTCACATTCAATAAAGATGCATGCATATGCACATGGCGCGGTTTAGTCTTTGGCAGATCTGCACGCATGTCGACCTGGGAGATATGAAAAAAACCCTCTACCCTTTACCGTTACGCCAGATCAGGATTTCCTTGCTACTGGTAAAATGTAGCCCAACTAGGAGAAGGAAAACTCCGACTTCAAACCTCTGTTGCCTCGCTGCATATCCAGTCATGGGAAAGGCTTTAGGAGTAAACCCTGAGGAAAACCCAGAGCTGTAGTCCTCAAGGCATTCGCTGCTGCTTTATTTTTGTTTTGTTTTTGGCAACATTCCGGCAAACTCTTGCGACACTGTTGGTGCCAAACTGTACCAGACGTTGCCTGCTGAAAATGGTTGACCGAGGTGAGAAGGGATTTCAAAGCCTGCTTATTCTCCATCTCCATTTGTCTGATGGCCCATCCACTATTATTAGCGCCTATGCTACTACTCTTGGCATGCCTGCCTTGGAGGTTTCGGAGTTGGTAAAATCAATGAAAATGGGCAGCGCCTCCTGGAGCTCTGTTCCTATCATGGCCTCTGTGTGACCAACTCTTACTGCCAGACGTAGCCTCAACACAAAGTGTCATGGGGACATTCTTGATCAAAACATTGGCACCAACTGGACATAGTCATTGTCAGACGAACAAGCCTCACGTTCGTGTTTTTCACTCACACATACCATAGTGCAGACTGTGACACAGACCACTTACCAGTATGTTGCAAGATCAGGCTACAACCTCAGAAGCTCCACTATGCCAAACAAGACTGGAAGCCTTGCATTGGCATCTCCAAGATGCAAGAAAGTTGAAGAAATTTGCCATGTTTCTCAGAGATGCTCTACCCATAGACCATCCACACAACACTGCCTCTGAAGAATGGGATCACCTCTGGAAGACCACTCAGAAAACAGCCCAAGCTACCTTTGGGAGAAAGGCTTCCAGGAACAACGACCAGTATGAAACCAAGTCCAATAAGATGACCTCTATTATTGAAGCAAAGCGTGCTGCCCTTGCTGAAGACAAGCACTCACCAAGAAAGAACTCCCTGGAAGCACTCAGAGCTACCAGGAGCAAAGTGCAGCATACAGCAAGAAGATGTGCCAACGAATACTGGCAACAGCTCAATGACGTCATCCAGACAGCAGCAACTACAGGCAACATAAGAGACATGTACGAGGGCATTAAGAAAGCTTTTGGTCCAACACAGAGCAGAACAGCCCCCCACCCCCGTCCTCAGATTCTCCAATGTGGAAGTGATCGCCGATAGGGCAAGCAGATGGAGAGATGGGTGGAACACTACTCAGAGCTATACACCAGGGAGAACTTCATTGCCACATCATCTCATTGCCACCTCATCCCACGATGCCATCGAATTTCTGCTGATTATGGAAGAGCTAGATACAAAATCAACACTAGAAGAATTCCGCAAGGCAATTAACACCTTGGCTTGCAGACATCATTGGCAGTGAAGGCATTCTCCTAGACCTCGTCAAGCACTGCAAGAACACCATCCTGCAGCCCTTACATGATGTCCTCTGTCAGTGTTGGAGAGAAAGAACAGTACAAGACACGAGATATGCCAAGATCGTCACCCTCTACAAAAACAAGGCAGACAGAAACGGCATAGGGGCATTTCTCTACTGAACATCGTTGGCAAACTGTACGTCTGAATCGTGTTGGCGAGTCTCCAAAAGCTATCTGAGCGTATCTTTTCCGAGTCGCAGTATGGCTTCTGATTAGAACGCCCTACAGTGAACATGTCCCCCCTTCTTCAACTACAAGAGAAATGCAGAGAACAGCAAAAGCCCCTCTACATCGCCTTCATCGACTTCAGCATGGCTTTTGACCTGGTCAGCAGGAATCTACCGTTCAACATTCTTCTGAACATAGGTTGCACCCCCCACCCACCCTAAATGTACACAGCCTGATCAGATCATTCTATGACAATATGAATGCGATCATCCAGTGCGAGGGCAACATGTCCGAACCCTTCGATATCAAAAGCAGCATCAAGCAAGGCCATGTACTAGCTCCTACCCTGTAACTGGGTAATTTCAAATGAAAGTTTTTAGTGTTGGGTAATTCCAAGTTAATGTCTTTAGTGTCCATGATCTCTGGCCATTGTCGTTGGAATGTTGTGGTGCTGGTCTTCTTACCATCAGGTCGTTCACTCAGGCCTGGCTCCACGACGGAGCTATGCTGTCATTAGTTGGGGGTTTAGCAGACAGTACTTTTACTAAGTTGTATCAGAACAGGCACCGTTCAACTCCACTGTTCAAACTGACCCACCAGCGGTGCTGACTTTCTGTTGGGTGGACCATTGGCCACGAACTACGGGTGGATGGTGTATTGACGAGCCGGAATGAGTGGCATGGGATCAACACAACTGAAATAGTGCAGAAAACCGGACAGAAATAAAGAAATTAAAACAATGAATAAAAGGTCAACGTAGTCCCATAACGCTAACCCCGTTCATAGTAGAGTGAGTAGATAGAGACTTAGAGACTTCATTTCTCCCAGATTAGCTGTACGAGTATGAGAGCAGCGCCAGTTCCTCTCTCTCTCTCTCTCTCTCTCTCTTTCTCTCTCTTTCTCTCTGTCTCTCTGTCTCCCTCACTCTCTCTGTCTCTCTCTGTGTCTGTCTGTCTGTCTGTTTTATCTGCCCTATCCCTGAATGGGATCAGGTACCCTTTCACAGCTGGGTAAACTGGAGGGCACATGCAAGAGGTTGTGCGAGCCTATCTTATTCATATTCATATTCATTTCCTTTGTAACAATCGGTTTTCCGTGTAAAACTCGGGCTACTCTCCCCTTTGAGAGTGCGTTGCCACAGTGCAGCGTTTCTCAACTTTATGTTTTAAGATTTCAGAAAAGCAAGAAAGCTAATTGGCCTTCAAAGGTAGAGACCTGGGATATAAACCTATTTCTCCAAAGCTTCATACTAGGGCAGTCTAGCAAATACCCTGCTCTTCATGATTTTCAACTGTCGTGGGATCTTAAGCGTGCGCAGAAGGCACACGTTTCCGGCTCTTTTTTTTAATTTTTTTTATTTCCGGCCCTTTCTGAAGGACTAAACGTTCAATTCGATTTCCCGATCATACTGCGGAGAAAAGTCGTTGCCAAAACCGGGAACTAACCCCGGAACCTCGGGTTTAGTAACTGACTGGCGAACGTCTAAACCATTCTGCCTCTCTTCTCCCCACTTAAAACTTAAACCAATACTGTCGTAAAGAAAGACGCACAAGTTCAACTTCTATGGCAAGTGGCAGTCATACAATAAGTATATATTACGAATTCAAATAATATTTAGACCTTGTCATGCTTTACAAAACTTGATTATGTTTTCCAGCTGCGAGTATATAGCGTTGTTTTGTTTTACTGTTTGCTTTGTTGTTGTTGTTGTTGTTACTGCTGTGGTCATGTCTGTTTATAGTTTCCACTTTTTGAAAGGGGAGGGGATGGAAGGATGAATGGTTTTGTTTTAAGTGTCCCGATTATTCTTGGATGCGTGCATGCATGTTGTTTACCCCACACTTTGCAGGCGATATGTCGCTGCACAGTCTGCATACTCCATCTGTGGTGGGTGTGCATGGTGAGTGTTTTCACGTTGGCATAATCCAGCCAGTGACATGATTTACAGGGTCTTTAAGGTGTGTGTTTGATGCTCCGGATGTGTTTACACACGAAAGAGGTCCAGGCACTGGCTGGCCTGCACACATCTTAACCTGGGAGATGGGGGAAACCTCCACTCTTTACCCACCAGGCGGAGGTATCTATCGGATTGAACCCAGAACATTCTGACAGAAAGGCCAGCGTTTACTGACTTGACTGCCATGCCCATCGGGAGTGTGTGTGTGTGTGTGTGTGTGTGTGTGTGTGTGTGTGTGTGTGTGTGTGTGTGTGTGTGTGTGTGTGTGTGTGTGTGTGTTGTGTTTGTGTTGTGTGTTGTGTGTGTGTGTGTGTGTGTGTGTGTGTGTGTGTGTGTGTGTGTGTGTGTGTGTGTTCTGTGTGCGTTGGTTACAAAGTGATCCTTGTATTATTTTGAGAAGTATTTTCCTGCTTATTTTTTAATGTTGCTCTTTGTCATTTCAGGTTGTTCACCTGCAGTACTAAGCTCCAGAAAAATCCTCCATACCATTTGTCTTCCCTGTGATAAAGAACCTCACTTGCACTGGTGATATTCTTCAGAGCAACAGTTTTTTTTTCTCCCTTCACAAGAATCAACACTTATCAAAGTTAGCCACTTTCAGTTAGATTTACGTAGCTGATAGAATCCCAACTGATAACTTCTCAGTGCATAGATCTACAATAATTGTTTGATTTCGATTGTGTCTATTTATTTATAGATATACAATACCTTTCGATCTCCTAGAAGCATTTGATATATTCAAACTGTTGGAGTGCTTTCTATGAGATCGAATCGTGTTTTGTATCCGGACCCTGGTCCATTGAGGTTCTGAAACTTCGGTTTCTTAGAGGCAGTCTCCCAAAGTCCAACCCCTCGTCCACGTCGTGGGAGACGGAAACAGGTCAAGCTGGCTAACGGGGCTCTGGTGAAGCTGTGACTGGCCTAGCAAGCCGACAGTGGATTCTTCAACCGCTAAGAAAACTAAAAGGAGATACAAACGGACGGATACCAACGGAAAAAGACCTCGCAATGGAAACGGACATCGAGATAGGAATAGCGACTACACTGGAACATGGAACATCTGCGGCCTAACAGACAAGGAACCAGAAATTGTGGAATTCATGACCAAAAGAAAGATCTCCATCCTGGGCATTTCAGACACTAGGAAGAAAGGAGAAGGAACGAAAGAAATCCATTCAAACTTTGTTCTCATCTGGAGTGGTGTCAGGAAAGACCAGAGAGCAACGCATGGTGTGGGATTCATCCTACACCCAGACATAGCAAAGAATCTCATGAGTACAGAATACATATCAGAAAGATTGATTAAAATCGGTGTAAGAAAGTCCAACAAAATCGTCTACTATATCCAAGCATATGCACCGTGTAACGATTCGTACTCAGAAGAGGAGAAAGACTCATTCTATCAAGAGCTCTCCGACCTCATCAACAGCACCCCTGACAAAGAGGACCTGTATGTCATGGGGGATTTCAGCGGCAGAGTTGGTGAGAGAAGAAACCCGTGGACAAAACATCTTGGACCCCACAGTGACCACAGAACACCTTGCAATTACAACGGGAACCACGTGCTGGAACTATGTGCAGAGCATGATCTGATCATCACCAACACCTTTTTCCAACATCGAGCCTCCCAAATTTACACCTGGTACAAATGGAACGACCTCAGCATCTCGTCTCAAATCGACTTCATACTTGCAAGATCTAGAACACGTTACGCCATCAAAGACTCAAAAGCCATCCCCAATGCCAACCTTGACACTGACCACAGGCCTGTCATTCTGGCCTCCAGTACTCAGAAGGAAAAAATAACAACTGCTAGGAAGAACCAGCCTGAAAAGATCAACCTCCTCAAACTGGAAGAGAAAGAAGTGCAAGAACAGATTGAAAGTGCTATCAAGGTGAAACTTGACCCCATTGATACAACCCCCCTCATCATGGAACAAGCCTGGGACACCTTCAAGCCAGCTCTCTTGAACACCTTAAGGGAAGTTTGCGGGACAAAGAAATGTAGAGGTAAAAACAGGAAAGCTACAGCCTGGTGGAACCAAGAGGTGAAGGAAGCCATCAAGAAAAAGAAGCAGCTATATAAAGCTTGGGTCAAGACCAAGATAGAAGAGGACTACGTCAAGTACAGAATCGCAAGAAGACATAGTAAACGTGTTGTGAAAGCCTCCAAAGAAAAATCTTGGGCGACCTATGGAGAGAAGTTAAGTGAAATTTGCAAGAACTCCCCAAGAGAATTTTTCAAAAGTGTGAAGACGATGAGAGTAAGAGATGAGCCATTCAACCCAACAACAGTAGTGAATGATGCAAATGGAGAGGCACTACACAAAGAAGAGGAAATTCTGAAAAGATGGGAAGACTATTTTAAAGACCTTTTAAACCCATCTGGAGTCCAGGCTTCCAGCTCCCAGTTCTCACCACGCTATAAAGACCAGTTAGAGCCCCAAATCCTTGAAGCAGAAACACGAAAAGCAATTAAGACCAGCCCAAAGGGCAAAGCAGCAGGCAATGATGGCATAACAACTGAAGCCATCCTTGCATGCGGAGAAACGGGAGTTAAGTGGCTCACCATCATCTTCCAGAAAGCATGGGAAGAGAGGAAAGTACCAATGGACTGGCAAAATGCAATAGTGGTGCCAATTTGGAAGAAGAAGGGCAGCAAGAAAGACTGCAGCACATACAGAGGCATTTCACTTCTCAGCCATGTAGGGAAAATGTATGCAAAGATTCTGGAACAGCGCACAAGAGCCAAAGCAGAACACCTACTGAGCAATGCCCAGTTTGGCTTTCGGAAAGGAAGAGGGTGCACAGATGCCATTTTCGCACTCCGACAGCTGTGTGAAAGAGCCATCGAATACAACCAAGACCTGCATACAGTATTCGTTGATCAAGAAAAAGCTTTTGACCGAGTCAACAGAGACAAGCTCTGGAAGATCCTGGAGCAGTACGACGTGAAGGGGCAGTTGCTTGATAACATCAGAGCAATCTATGCCAACAGTAGGAGCGCAGTCCGAACAGCCAGTGGAACATCGGACTGGTTCCCGGTTACATCAGGGGTCAGGCAAGGCTGCGTACTCTCTCCCCTTCTCTTCGTGATCTACATGGACCAGATTACAAAGGAAGCCAATCCAGATCTGGAGGCCCTGAATGAACTATTATTTGCTGACGACCAGTCCTTGATGAATCAGAACAAAGCAGCTCTTCAAGAACACACAGACCAACTCAACACATGCTGCGAGAAGTATGATATGAAGATCAGTATCAACAAAACAGAAGTTATGTCTGTCAGCAGAAATCCAGGAAAGCTGGACATCAACATCAACGGCACCCAGCTGAAACAGACCAAAGAATTTAAATACCTTGGCAGCCTCTTCACTGAAGATGGAAAATTGGACAGAGAGATAGAAACAAGATGCCAGAAAGCGAACGCAGTCAGTTACCAACTCGCCCCCCTTCTGAAATATCCCAGCATCCCAGTGAGCACCAAGGCAAAACTCATCAACGCCATCTTCGTTCCAACACTCACATACCAGTGTCAGACATGGGCCCTAACAAAAGCCTTGAGAGAGAAAATTGGTCACATGTGAAATGCGCTGCCTGAGAAAAGCTGTCAA
>JAPXFY010000652.1:7500-12500 GCA_030674185.1 Monoplex corrugatus | reverse complement strand
GTTTTTCAATGAAACATTTCACATGAACTGTGTTTTTTGTGAAACAAAGTAAGGAGAAATAAATAAGAAAATAAGCTGTTAAAACCAGAAAATGAAATTCTATAAAATTTTTGTGCGAGATGTCTTTCAAATAAACGATTCACAAGAATTGAGACGCTTTTTTCTGAAAAAAGGAAGAAGAAATAATTAAGAAAACAAGATGTTAAAACCACAAAATGATATTTTATGAAATATTTGTGTGAAATGTTTTTCAAAGAAACGTTTCACATTAACTTTTTTTCTGAAACAAAGGAAGAAGAAATAAATAAGAAAACGAACTGTTAAAACCAGAAAAGAACAGTTAATGAAATATTTGTGCGATCTGGTTTTCAGAAATTGTGCTGCGCTATTATATTGTTGATATTTAATCAATGTAGCCACTGTGACATTCATCACTAAATAACACGAAAAACATCACACTAATGTCTGTTCATGTGTATATGAAAAATATCATGTACTCCATGGTTTATGGGAGATATGATTCGCATTTTGTTGTTATTATTGTTGAAAGTTTTATTAAATCTTTCACAGTAAGAAAGTGGTTGACAGGTTCGTCACTAGAAATCATTTGCAACAGGGAAAGTCAAGCATTGATAACCTCAAATGAAAGTGTGACAGCACAATGCTTTCTCAGTTTGTTCTGTTTTCTATTATCTTATAAGTCTTATTTCCATTGATAACTTACAGCATAACGTACTGTCTTGAAAACAATGGTTCTGACAACTCTGTTTTTGTATTTATATCCTTATCAAAAGTTTGACTTAGTATTTTAAAATTGGTTTGTAGTTAGACCGAAATTTGGAAAATCATATAATCCAGCACATGACGTGTCAAGGGATCATAAAGCTTCATCTCATTCACTTTACAGAAGGTCATTAAATAAACTGATATTTCCAGACCAACACAACAGGTGAGTGTATCTTTTGGGGACTGATCAACTCTAGGATATATTATTAAAGGATGTATCACTCAATTTCAATCCAAAATGGAGCTTCATAACATCATCACAAAACTTCCCATTCTTACATCGTAGCGTTGTAAGAATTGTACCAGATTCTATGTGTACCATGCTCTGCTCTTACATTTACCTCAGTTTTGGAGGGCGTTGAGGTCGTCTGCTGGATTCCCTAAATGAATGGCGTGGGGTAAAGACATAGGCAGAAATCTGAGCACAAACAAATCTTTAAATAACCGAAGCAAATTAAACAATTTGTTACTACTACTATTACTACTACTACTACTACTACTGATAATAATGATACTACTACTACTACTAATTATAACAATAACAATTATAACAATAATAATGATATGAATATTATAATCATAACAATGATAATAATAATAGTAATAATACAATAATGATAATAGTATAATAGTAACAACAACAACAACAGCAACAACAATATAATAATAATTTTAATAATAACAATAACAATAATAATAGTATATATAATGATAATGATAAGAAGAATTAGAATAGTAGTAATATAATAATAATAATAATAATAATAATAATAATAATAATAATAATGATACTACTACTAATAATAATAAAATAATAATAATAATAATAATAATAGAAAGAAAGAAAGAAAAAACCTTTGGATGTACCACCTGATGGGCTAGAGATTTAGAGAAAAGGAGAGAATGAGACAAACGGACAGACAAACTGTGAGAGACATATACACATACATACATACATACAGACAGACAGACAGACAGACAGACAGACATACATACATACACACACATACATACATACATACATACATACAACATACAGTACATACATACATACAGACAGACAGACAGACAGACAAACAAACAAAGACAGAACAGATAATGTTAGAGAGAGACGGGGAAAGAAACACAGAAAAACTCAGAGATAAAGAGACAGAGAGACAGAGATAAAGAGACAGAGATACAGACAATATACAAAGTATCAGATAAGCACCTGTATTCTTATTCTAATATCTCGCTCCCTCCCGGGTGAGGTTAAACTGCACACTGTCATACCGCCCCCCCCCCCCCCCAAAAAAAAAAGAAAGAATGCACGTAGCAATTAAAAACGATAGAAAACATATGTAATTAGGGAAGAAGATTGTCTAAGAAGAAGGAATCCACTTCCACAAATGTACCATAATTCACTCGCGATAGAGAATGTAAACGAAGAATGGAAATCTTACCAAGCTGTTATCTACAGCACTGCAGCCAGTAACCTCAGTTTTCTTCTTCTCCTTCCTCCTCCCCTCTTCCTCCGCCCTTCTTCTTCTTCTTGTTTTTCTCCTCCTCCCTTGAATCTGCAAAGAAGTATCGGGGAGCCACGCTAAAGAACTGATCATCCGATTATTCCAGATCTGTTAGTTGTGTACCAAAGCCTGGATCATAACAAATATCTGTCCATTTTCTTTGTCTTGCTCGCCATCTCCCCCCCCCCCCCCCCCCCCCAGTTGTTTCCTGAAGCATTCATTTAGTAAAGCCATTGGATCTTGTCAAATGGCCAAACCAACGTTAACTGAAGTCAGCGGATCGTTTTCACGTGGTCATTTGTGATGTTTGATAGTTTGGAGTACTGGTTTATTGATGATATTACATGTGGGATAAGTGTACCTCGTTTAGTTTCTTCCAATAAGACCCTAAGAATTCGTCTTTCCAAATCCGCTCGAATGCACGCACACATACACGACGATGGAATGCATCCGTGCACGTAGGATTCTAATTTTATTTATGAAGATGTTCTCTTCGTTCCATACAGGTTTCAGCCTGGACAGTGCTGATGTTGTCTTTGCTGCTTTGGATCTTTCATTACTAATGATTGATCTTTGATAAATGAATTGTTGAGCAGTTTCTAGCATCCGTCTACGGACAGTTATGTCGGTAGCGATCATGGTACTGTTGCTGGCCATGAACTTGATGTTCTCGACGCTGATTTCCATACATTGTCTGTTTTATCTGATCATTGAACAATATTAGAAAGTTCTTGCTCACTATCTGCCTGACCATCAATGTCATCTGCAAAGCGGAGGTTCTGATGGTTCTTCCTCTAGAGCTTATGTGCTGGCAGGATATTCAAGTAGCCAGTTACTATGCATCCTCCTCATCATCATCAGCATGGCGTGGCGATTATGGACTTCTATCTGTCTCTATCGCTTGTTGCCTCAAGCATCTCTTCCACCCTCCTTGTCCTCAGCCACTCTGCAAGTCCGTATGGTATCTTCTCCCTGGGTCTACCCAGTGCTCTCCTTTCCTCCAGCTTTCCCGTTGTGACCAGGTGTTCCAATTCCCCTTTCCTCATAAAATGGCCTATGAATGTTGCCTGCCTTTCCTAATTTTCCTTATGAATGATGTACTTGTGTCTGCCTCCATCAAGACTGTCTCGCTTGTTTTCTTTGCTGTCCATGGAACTCTCAACATCCTTCTTAGAAACCACATCTCGGCTGCCTCAATCTTGTTCTGGCTTTGCTTGTTGACTGTCCACGCCTTACAAGCGTACAACAGTATTGGTTCTGTATAACATTCAAGAATTTTCTTCCTGATGTTAATTGATAGGCATTTGTTGGTAAGAATGCTTTCCATCTTCTTGAAAGTTGTTTTGGCTTGGCCGATTCTGCTGGTTATTTCTGATGTGCATCTGCCGTCTGCTGAAATGATCGTTCCCAGGTATTTAAACTTATCAACCTGTCTCAAGGTTGTGCCGTTTGCTTTTATTTTGCATGAGGGGATTTCATGGTTTTAATGATCACCATGACTTCAGTCTTCCTGCTGTTTAGTTCCAACCTCTTACCTTTGCTTTTACTTTCTGCAATTAGCATGGTGTCATCTGCGTATCGAGTGTTGTTTATCATTTTTCCTCCAACCTTTGATCCAGAGTCTTGCTCTAGGTGTCTCATGATGTTTTCGCTGTAAAGTGAAAACAGATCTGGTGATAAAACACAACCCTGTCTGACTCCTCCTTGGTTGTTTTGGAAAGAGCTTATATCGTTTTTTTTAATTCTCATTGCAGCTGTTTGTTCCCAATACATTTTTCTGATTATTCGTAGATCTTTTCCATTAATATTAAGTCTTTCTAGTTGATTGATCAATTCTTCATGTCTTACCCGATCAAAAAGCCTTGGTATAGTCAACAAAGCATAAATATAAATTATTGTTCACCTCGATTGACCTCTCTATGACAGTTCCTAGGATGTATATGGCATTAATAGTTCCTTTCCCTTCCACAAATCCACACTGTTCATCTGCTATTTCTCTTTTGATTCTATTCCTTGTCCTCATCATGATTATTCTTAATAGGATCTTGGTTACATGACTCATCAAACTGATTGTGCGATGGAGTTCGCATATTATAGCCCGTGTCTTCTTTGGAAGTGCAATGAAAATTGATTTTGACATATCTTTGGGGATTTTTCCAGTGTCGTAAATTTCATTTAGCTGGACTGTTATTTTTTCTATACCGAATTCCTCCAGGGCTTCAATCATCTCTGTGGTAATGTTGTCTGGTCCTGGGGCTTTTCCTGGTTTCATCTTTTTCAATGCTGCTCTAATTTCATCTTTCATTATGGGTGGTTCTTCAAAGTTTTTCATATAATGTGTTCTGCGTTTCTGTCATCTTCAAAAAGGTCTTTAATGTAGGCTACTCTCCCCATCTGTCTAACATTTTGTCTTTTTCCATGAGAATTGTACCATCTTTCGAGTTTAAGCAACCAGTTGACTTGCATGTATTTTTCTTGTGGACAATTTCTTCAATTCGTCTGTACATACCCTGAGGATCCGTTTTGTGTTGGTCTTCTATTTCTTTGCATTTTGTTTTCAGCCAAGCTTCCTTAGCTTCATTGCACCTATTCCTGATTTCTTTGTTTATCTTCCTGTATATTTCCTCGTTTCTCTTTGCCTTCCTCCTTTCCTCCATCAAGCCTAAAATTTCTTTTGTCATCCAGTTCATTTTTGCTTTACTATCTACT
>JAPXFY010000652.1:0-2500 GCA_030674185.1 Monoplex corrugatus | reverse complement strand
TTTCCTTCGACGTTCAGAATTGAAATTGGCCTGAACTGGCTGATGTGAGTTGCTTTCTGTTCTTTTGGAATGCACACTCCATCAGCTTTCATCCATTGGTTGCTGATATTCATGTTCCTCCATGCTGATCTTATCAGTTTGTGGAGTTGCTCGAGAACACTGGGACACGTCTTGTACAATAGGTAAGGTATTCCGTTAGGCCAAGGTGATGATTTGGCTCTGGCTTTCCCCGCTACTTTCTTTACTTTATCCAGTGCTGGTGGCTTGTTTCTAAACAATTTCTCTGGCATGACATGCTGAGCCTGATCTTGAATTTCAAGTGGTGCTTTGCTCTGCGGCTCGGACTATGCTTTTCTGAAGTGCTATTCCAGAGCTTCTTTGTCATCTGTGAGTGCCCCAGATATATAACAAACAGAACTCCTTCCTGCGTTCAAAATACATTGAGGACAACCAATTCCTGAATTCTTCAAAACAGAGTTTGTTGTGGTCTACTGTCGTAACGCAAACACACACACACACACACACACACACACACACACACACACACACACACACACACACACACACACATACACACACACACACTCACACACACACACACACACACACACACACACACACACACGCGCTTGCATGTAAGCACGCACGTACCCACATACACACGCACATGCACGCATGCTCCCACGCACGCACACACACATGAGAGAGAAAGAGGGAGAGAGAGAAGGGGAGAGAGAGAGAGAGAGAGAGAGAGAGAGAGAGAGACAGAGAGAGACAGAGAGAGAGAGAGAGAGAGAGAGAGAGAGAGAGAGAGAGAGAGAACATTTTTTCAAGTCTTCCCCCATTTGAAAAAAATAAAAATAATGGGAGATTATTTCATATCAGCTAGAAGGGATGTATATGCGTGTGATCGCTCGTGTGTGTGTGTGTGTGTGTGTGTGTGTGTGTGTGTGTTGTGTGTGTGTGTGTGTGTGTGTGTGTGTGTGTGTGTGAGTGTGTGTGTGTGTGTGCGTGTGTGAGTGTGTGCGTGTGTGTGCGTGTGTGATGTGTTGTGTGTGTGCGTGCGTGTGTGTGGTGTGTTGTGTGTGTGTGTGTGTGTGGGCGTGCGTGCGTGTGTGTGTGTGTGTGTGTATGTGTGTGTGTGTGTGCGTGTGTGTGGTGTGTGTGTGTTTTGTGTTGTTGTGTGTGTGTGTATGATGTGTGTGTGTGTGTGTTTGTGTTGTTTTTCGTCTTTCTTGTTTTGTGTGTGTGTGTGTGTGTTTGTGTTGTGTTCGTGTGTTCTGTGTGTGTTCTCGTGTGTGTGTGTGGTGTGTGGTGTGTGTGGTGCTGTGTGTGTGTGGTGTGGTTGTTTGTGTGTGTGTCCTTTTCTTGTGATTAAAATATTTTCATCTTTTCCCGAAAGGATCTTTACCATCTGACAGATGTTAATGGCATTTGTATTGATAACTTTTCCTACCTACACCACACGGCTCCTATGAAAACAAGGAGCAGCAATCTATTGGGCTGGAGGAAGAAACACTAGACATTCATCTAATGCGTCAGTGGATATCGAAAAACCTATGATACCATCCGCCAACCGTCATCTGTGAAATGGTTAAAATGCCTAACAGTACATTGCCGTTCACTGAAAGTAGATAATACAGTTGGGTACATCCCACCATGTTAATAACCCGCTATAATAGAGGAACCTCCACATACAGGCTATTGTGCAAGCAAGCAAGCGCTCGCACACATACACACACACACACGCACATACACACACACACACACACACACACACACACACAGAGACACACACACACACACAAACACACACACACACACACACACATACAGACACACATACACACACACACACACACACACATCATTATTATTATTATCTACATACGAATTTTTCGTCAGCCTGTCTAAATATCCAATAGTTCAATATTTACAATTTGTTCATTTTTCTGTTCATAGTTATAGTTCGCTAGATAGATAGATAGATAGATAGATAGATAGATAGATAGATAGATAGATAGATAGATATAGACGCATGCATCACACACACAAATTTACATGTATACATAAAGAGAGGGGGAGGGTACAGAGAAAGAGAGAGAGGTGGACAGACAAGAGACAGACAGGCAGGCAGAGGCACACACACACACACACACACACACACACACACACACACACACACACACACACACACACACACACCGTCTAATATCACTCATAGTGAACAGACGTTAAATCAACGAACGAACGAACACACACACACACACACACACACACACACACACACACACACACACATACACACACACACACACACACACACACACACACACACACACACACACACACACACACACACACACACACATTGAACTATTGGATGTTTAGACAGCTGACGAAAAATTCGTATGTAAATAAGTGTGTGTGTGTGTGTGTGTGTGTGTGTGTGTGTGTGTGTGTGTGTGTGTGTGTGTGTATGTGTGTGTGTGTGTGTGCG
>JAPXFY010006522.1:7500-12513 GCA_030674185.1 Monoplex corrugatus | reverse complement strand
TTTTCACTCCAAATATGTGCTCTTAAAAAAATTGATACATATCTGATAGTTTTTCCTGCCAGGACGCTAGGGTTTAAAGGATGTTCTCTCTCTCTCTCTCTCACTCTTTCTCTCTCTCTCTCTCTTTCTCTCTCTCTCTCTTCCCTCACCTCTGTGTGCATGTGTGTGTGTGGGCATGTGTGTGTGTGTGTGTGTGTGTGTGTGTGTGTGTGTGTGCAGTGTGTGTGTGTGTGTGTGTGTGTGTGTGTTGCATGGTGTGTGTGTGTTTGTGTGTGTGTGGCTAAGCGTTGTGCATTTTATTCCTTTTTGTCTTTCACATATACTTGACAAAGACCAGTTGGCCGAAAATTAAAGACGCGTTCTACTTCTATTTTTGTGTTTTTCTGGTTCACGAAAAACTGTTTCCAGAATTGATGGTTCTGTTGTTTGGTTGAGTGGATGTTTACAATGAATGTCAATCTCAGTAATCATACAAGCAATTTATCCAACAATCTTTTACTATTTTCATTTGACTGTAATTGGTACATGTAGAGTGTACATTTATAGCCCTTGTGTGACACATGAAAAGAGTTTAAAAAAATAAAACAAAAGAAATTATTACCAGGTCTCTCATTGGGATTAGGTCTAGTTGTCGATGATGCTGTATGAATAATAATAATAATATATTTTATTTATATAGCGCAAAATCTTGACAAAATCAAATCTAAGCGCTGAGCGTATACATGCATACATATCCTACATACATATGAGCGTATACATGCATACATACATGCTTACATACTTACATACATAAATCTAAGCTGAGCGTATACATGCATACATACATACATACATAAATCTAAGCGTATAAATACAAACATACATACATACATACGTGCGCACATGCATACATAATAATTACAATATTTATATAGCGCAAATCTCGACAAAATCAAATCCAAGCGCCGAAAAGACACACACGCACACACGCACGCACGCACACACACACACACACACACACACCACACACACACACACACCACACACACACACACACACATGCATGGCCACAAATGGGGAGAAAAGAATAAAAGCAATAAAAGCAAGAATAAAACCAATGGAAAACCACAGAGAGCACATCATATACAATTATATATTAAAACAAAGTGATTCCCCTCCGAGCGGAGACAGGCTGCAGAGGGGGGTTGAGTGAGGTTAGGATTTTATGCAGAGGAGAAAAGGTGAGTTTTGAGAGCGGACTTGAAGGAGGCAAAAGTAGGTTGCTGACGGACTGAGAGAGGAAGTTTGTTCCAGGAGAGTGGACCAGAAAACAGAGAAGGCTCGTGGACCATAGGTATTGAGCTTAGTGCGTGGAAAGCGAAAAGTCAGAGGATCGGAGGCAGAGCGGAGGGTACGTGAGGGAAGATAGATCTCAAGTAGGCTTGACAGGTAATCGGGGGCTGCGTTATTGAGGCTTTTGTAGCACATGCCAACTATGTTACACATATTCTAATCAAGAAAATCCTCTTCCAGGTTCTCTCTACTCTGACTGTCTCCCTACTCTCCTCCCATTCATCACTGACATCATCAACACTTCTCTTCAAACTGGAACTGTCCCAGATTCTTTCAAGTCTGCTATTGTTCACCCTCTCCTCAAGAAATACAATTTAGATCCAAATGAACTGAAAAATTACCGGTCTATCTCTAATCTCTCTTTCTTGTCAAAACTGCTTGAAAAAGTTGTCCTCAACCGGCTGAAATTTCACCTGTCTGCCAACAATCTCCTCAATCCTTTCTAGTCAGCCTACCGCCAGTGCCATAGCACTGAAACTGCCCTGCTACATATTCTCAACAATCTCCTCCTTGCAACTGATACTGGGAAAGTCTCTCTCCTCACACTCTTGATCTGTCTGCAGCCTTTGATACATTCATCATGGTATTCTCCTTTCTAGACTTCATCATACTTTTGGCATCTCTGACATTGCTCTCTCCTGGTTCACTTCATATCTATCAAACAGAAAACAAACTGTTCTCATCAATGGCACTTACTGCATACCTGACCTGTGGTGTTCCACAAGGATCTGTCCTTGGCCCTGTTCTTTTCACTCTTTACACCTCCCCCCTGTCCACCATCATCAACTCCCACTCTATAAAACACCACTTCTATGCTGTTACACCCAACGTCAAGACAGTGACTCACCTGACAATATACAGCGCCTCTTGACTCGCACACTGAGTGTTTACTCGGACATTAAGAACTTGATGACATACAATAAACTTCAGCTTAACGACGACAAGACAGAAGCTATCGTCATTGGCACCCATCAGAAACTTTCTCAGCTGGCTCCCTTTCTCTCCCATTATGTAACACATCAGTCCCAATTTCTGATTCAGCTAAAAACCTTGGTGTCTGCATTGACTCTACCCTCTCCATGAACAACTTTGTTTCTCAAACTGCCAGATCTTACTACTATCACCTCCATCGTATAAGCCTGATCAGGAAGTATCTCTTTGTGGAAACAACTGCAAAACTCGTTCTCTCCTTCATAATGTCTCGCATTGACTATTGCAATTCACTCCTGTCTGGTCTTCCTGCCTCCACCATTCACATCCTACAGCGCATTCAAAACAATGCTGCACGCCTTGTACTCAAAAAGAAAAAAGCTGACCACACATCTCCTCTCCTGGCACAACTTCACTGGCTCCCTGTATCAAAGCGCATACAGTACAAACTAGACACCATGTGCTACAAAAACCTCAATAACGCAGCCCCCGATTACCTGTCAAGCCTACTTGAGATCTATCTTCCCTCACGTACCCTCCGGTCTGCCTCCGATCCTCTGACTTTTCGCTTTCCACGCACTAAGCTCAATATCTATGGTCCACGAGCCTTCTCTGTTTCTGGTCCACTCTCCTGGAACAAACTTCCTCTCTCAGTCCGTCAGCAACCTACTTTTGTCTCCTTCAAGTCCGCTCTCAAAACTCACCTTTTCTCCTCTGCATAAAATCCTGACCTAACTCAACCCCCTCTGCAGCCTGTCTCCATTCGGAGGGGAATCACATTGTAATATATAATTGTATATAATATGCACTCTATAATTTTCCATTGCTTTTATTCTTTCTCCCCATTTATAGCCGTGTGCGTGCGTGCGTGCGTGCGTGTGTGCGTGCGTGCGTGCGTGCGTGCGTGTGTGTGTGTGTGTGTGTGTGTGTGTGTGTATGCGTGCGTGCGTGTGTGTCTGTTTTTCAGCGCTTAGATTTGATTTTATCAGGATTTTGCACTATATAAATATTGTAATTATTATTATTAAATCATGCCTCAACGAAGCTTACTTGAAAGATGTATTAACTGTTTTGGAATGCTTATGATTGTAATTATCAACAACCCTACCTGTTTATGAAAGTGAAATCAGATCGTATCATCAATAAGATAAAAAAAAAAAAAGGTAATAAGATAAGTACATCTATAGACTTTTTTTAAAATCTGAGACATTTCCTTTCATTCTTTCCAGTTCCCTTGTAGCATTAACGAAGTTCTAGACGGACAGGTGCATTCTATCCGGATATAAAAAAACTTCCTGGTTCCCGCACAAAGCTGATTTTCCTTCACAGATGGCTGTCAGGACTGTTGTCACCCCTCTTTCTTGTCCTCCTTTAGCATGATTCGGACTTTCTGTGTGTCTGTGTGTCTGTGTGTCTGTGTGTCTGTCTGTCTGTCTGTCTCTTTCTCTCTGGCTAGTTGGCAGAGCCATGAACTCAGGATCTAATATCTTGAGTTCAATCCCAGCCCGCAATATCAAAAACTGGCTGTTTGCTGCCTATTATTCTGATAGTGACAACTTAATGTTTCATAGGTCCCTTTCCCCCTTTCCCCAGTTCAAACCTTGCCAGCTCATTGGGTTTTGCGCAGGCATGGGAAGTCTGTCAGATAATTGCTGGCAGATTTGGGTGGAGCGCATATGGAGTTTTCCGAGTGCAGTGAAACCCTCTCGAACAAACCACAAACAAACTACAATCTATCTTTCTATCTATCTATCTATCTATCTATCTATCTATCTATCTATCTATCTATCTATCTATCTATCTATCTATCTGTCTGTCTGTCTGTCTGTCTATCTATCTATCTATCTATCTATCTATCTATCTGTCTATCTCTTTATCTATCTCTATCTATCTATCTATCTATCTATCTATCTATCAATCTATCTATCTATCTATCTATCTATCTATCTATCTATTTGTCTGTCTATCTATCTATCTATCTATCTATCTATCTGTCTGTCTGTCTATCTATCTATCTATCTATCTATCTGTCTGTCTGTCTATCTATCTATCTATCTATCAATCTATCTATCTATCTATCTATCTGTCTGTCTGTCTATCTATCTTTCTATCTATCTATCTATCTATCAATCTATCTATCTATCTATCAATCTATCTATCTCTATTTATCTCTATCTATCTGTCTGTCTGTCTATCTAGCTAGCTATCTATCTATCTATCTATCTATCTATCTATCAATCTATCTATCTATCTATCAATCTATCTATCTCTATTTATCTCTATCTATCTGTCTGTCTGTCTAACTATCTATCTATCTATCTATCTATCTATCAATCTATCTATCTATCTATCTATCAATCTATCTATCTCTATTTATCTCTATCTATCTGTCTGTCTATCTATCAATCTATCTATCTATCTATCTATCAATCTATCTATCTATCTATCAATCTATCTATCTATCAATCTATCTATCAATCTATCTATCTATCTATCTATCTATCTATCAATCTATCTATCTATCTATCTATCTATCTATCTATCTATCTATCAATCTATCTATCTATCTATCTATCTATCAATCTATCTATCTATCAATCTATCAATCTATCTATCTATCTATCAATCTATCTATCTATCAATCTATCAATCTATCTATTTATCTATCTATCTATCTATCTATCTATCTATCTATCAATCTATCTATCTATCTATCTATCTATCTATCAATCTATCTATCTCTATTTATCT
>JAPXFY010006522.1:0-2500 GCA_030674185.1 Monoplex corrugatus | reverse complement strand
TTCTTTTGCTATTACTTTTGTGTCGGTTGAAATATCTAATACTATTAATATTCCAATTTTGCATAAATGTGATGTTTTCATGATGTAATTAATATTGTGTCAGTAAGTGAGGACTAGGTGTTAAAAAAACTGCTATATTTGTACCATTACTCTCGATAACAAAAACTCCTTTTCGTTCATACTCTTGTTTCCCTCACTCTCTCTCATATTCTCTCTCTCTTTCTGTTTCTCTCTTTCTGTTTTTCTCTCTCTTTCTGTTTCTCTCTCTCTTTCTCTCTTTCTCTCTCTCTTATATTCTCCCCCCACCCTGTTTCTTCTTCTTCTTATTCAAATTTCCATTCGATTTAAAACAAATTTCTTAGAAATTCAATTTTAATCAATCGCAAGGGAGTTGCCTAAATTAGACTTTCACATCAATATGTCAGAAGCAATTATTGTGAAGGCTCCCAGAGCCACCATGTCTATTCCAGTCTGCCAGTTTGTTGTGTTTGTCGGGACTTTTGCTTCTCTTGGACTTCAAACTACAGCATAACACGAGAGAGAGCCATTAAGAGGAACAAAGATGCTGCCTTTTGTATGCACTTTCGGTGAACTTAGTAGTTCCATGACACTCCCTCCCTCTATCTCTATCACTATTGCTCTTTGTCTCTGTCTGTCTGTCTCTCTGTCTGTCTCTGTCTGTCCCTGTCTGTCTGTCTCTCTTTCTGTATATATATACATATACTCTGTCACTGTTGCTCTTTGTCTCTGTCTGTCTGTCTCTCTGTCTGTCTCTGTCTGTCCCTGTCTGTCTGTCTCTCTTTCTGTATATATATACATATACTCTGTCACTGTTGCCCTTTGTCTCTGTCTGTCTGTCTCTCTGTCTGTCTCTGTCTGTCTGTCTGTCTCTCTTTCTGTATATATATATATATACAAATATATATATACATATATATATGTTTATATATATACATATTATATATATATATATGTGTGTGTATATATTATACATGTATATGTATGCATCTGTCTCTGTCTCTTTTTGTCTCTCTCTCTATCTCAGTCTTTCTCTCTCTCTCGTATTCTCTCTCTTTCTGTTTCTCTCTCTCTCTTTTCTTTCTCTCATATTCTGTCTCTCTGTCTCTGTCTGTCTGTCTCTCCCCCCTTTCTTTCTCCTCTCTCTCTTCCACCTTGTTTTTCTTCTTCTTGTTCTTCTTCAAATTTCCATTCAATTTGAAACAATTTTCTCAGAAAATGAATTTTAACCAAGTGCACGGGAGTGGCCTGAATTAGACTTTCACATCAGTATGTCAGAAGCAATTATTGTGAAGGCTCTCGGAGTCACCATGTCTATTCCAGTCTGCGGGCTTGTTGTGTTTGTCTGGGCTTCTGCGTCTCTTGTCCTTAACACTAAGCATGAGACATGAGAGAATACGTTAAGAGGAAACAAGTATGTCACGTTTTCTATGAACTTTCGGTGAACTTAGTAATTCCTAGATATTCCCCTTCCTCTATCTCTGTCTCTGTTTCTCACTGTCTCTCTGTCTTCTCTCTCTCTCTCTCTCTCTCTCCATACACACACACACACACACACACACACACACACACACACACACACACACACACACACACACACACACACACATATATGTGTGTCTTTCTGTCTCTCTGTGTGTCTCTTTGTCTTTGTCTGTCTCTGTCTCTCTATGCCTGGTTCTGTCGCTCTATGTCTGTCTCTGTCTCAGTCTGTCTGTCTGTCTCTCTGTCTCTCTCTCACTCTCTCTCTCTTTCAAATCTGGAAGTATTTATCCACTTAAAATTTGTTTACCTGCTTCCTTTGTTGATCAAGTTAACAGTTTTTGATAGTGATGATGATTTAAACTCTTATGTTCTTTCTCTCTTTCTCCTTCTCTTTCCCCTCTCTGTCCCTTCCCTCCCTCCCTCTCTCATCCTCTTGCTCTCTCTCTCTTTCTCCCCCTCTCTGTTTTAACTCTCTGTCTCTGCAATCACTGTTTCTAACACACACACGCTCTATCTATCCATCTGTCTCACACATCGAAACACACACACACACACACACTCTCTATCAATCTGTCTCACACATCGAAACACACACACAGACACACACACACACACACACACACACACACACACACACACACACACACACACACACACACACACACACACACACCTCTCTCTCTCTCTCTCTCTCTTTCTATCAATCTGTTTCACACATCGAAAACACACACACACACACACACACACACACCCCACACACACACTCTCTCTCTCTCTCTCTCTTTCTCTCTATCAATCTGTTTCACACATCGAAACACACACACACACACACACACACACACACACACACACACACACACACACACACACACACACACACGAACAAACACACACACAAACACACACACAAACACACACACACACACACAAACACACACACACACACACACACACACACTCTCTCTCTCTCTCTGTCTGTCTGTCTATATCCATCAAT
>JAPXFY010006521.1:5000-12516 GCA_030674185.1 Monoplex corrugatus | reverse complement strand
TTTCAAAAGTTGATGTTTTTTTAGCGAAAAAAACAGTCTTACGGTCACGGGTTTTTATGTACAGAAAAAACACGTTAAATGGTTCGGGAATCTTTATGAAATGTGTTTTCAACATATCTTTTATGGCTTTCCGGCTTCGTAGACGTTTGAAGCAAGGTTCTGTGACCAGGGAGACCACTATTTAAATTAATTAATGAAAAAAATATAAAATAATGAATGACTGAATATTTACATTGATAGAAAAAATAAATAAATAATGAATAGATAGATAAGTAAATAAATAAATAAATAGATAATGTTAATGATAATCCCATTTAGCAACAAAAAGCTGACAAAAATTGTTCAGTGGTACAGGTGGGTTAATTTCTCTCCCTTGTTGATGCTATAAATCATATTCAGGGTTACCGGCCATGAAGATGTATCAGTTCTTCTGTCCTCTTTTCCCAATACTTCACTTTTGGGCCGGAAGAACCTGATGTTCTTAAAACGTCGAGAACTCTTGTGTCGCAAAAAACACGCATTGTCAAAATTCCCACTCACTTTTAAAAACAATCGATTTACCAGCCGGCATTTGTGATCTAAAACCCCCATTTCTTCCGAAGGGCCGTCAATCTTTTGGAGTTTTATTGAAAACTGTTATTTACTGTAAATTGTCTTCTCCATAGAAAACCGTGAGGATTTAGTGACTCATACAGATCTATACTCCGATGCCTGGACAGCCTGCTGAAAGCATATTCAACAGCTGAAAGCGGTTTGACAAAGATCACCTGCCCTCACTTGTCTCACCTGCCTCACCTGCTGGCGTCACCAGGACTGGTGTTGGCCGCTGCACACCTGGACACCACCATCTCCCTCCAGGACGCTCTGTCTTGACTTTTGTGGACAATGTCTTGAATATTTAGGCCATGATGTTGGTTATGTTCTCGATATATGAGACTGGAAGTCTGCCTTTCTTCCTTTGTGCCACTGGGGTTTTTTTCCTTGAAAGATGGTTGCCATGAGGTCCATGTTCTTGTTGCATGACACATGGCCAATGTATTTTAGTCTTCTCTTGTTGATGTCTGCCAGTAGTTTTCTGGTGGTATCAAGTTCTTCCATGACACTTTCATTAGTTCTTCTATCTGTCCATTTGACACGTAGTAGTCTCCGCTAAACCACATCTCTCCTGACTCAATTCCTCTGCATCAGTTTTTCTCAGAGTCCAAAGATCTGTGTGTAAAATCTGTAACATCTATTGTCAAGATCGAATCCCAACCTTGAAGTTCTCATCAAAAAGTGTTTGCTTGCCGAGTGTAAACTCTCTACTAGAGTTCTTGAATGTTATATAGAACCGATACTGTTGTACGGTTGTGAGGCGTGGACAGTCAACACACAAAGTCTGAACAAAATTGAGGCAACTGAAATGAGGTTTCTAAGAAGAATGTTGAGAGTTCCATGGACGGCAAAGAAAACAAACGTGACAGTCTTGAAGTAAGCAGACACAAGAAGATCATTAATAAGGAAGATTAGGAAAAGACAAGCAACATTTATATGAACCATTATGAAGAAAGGAGAATTAGAGTGCCTGGTCACAACAGGAAAGCTGAAGGGAAAGAGAACACCAGGTAGACCCAGGGAGAATATATTGGACGGGCTTGCATGGTGGCTGAGGACAGAGAAGGTGGGAGATGTGCTGAACAAGTTACTTGTAGTCCCTGTCATCTTCTTCGAGTGTGGAACTTGTACACTGCTCACTGACTCAGAGAAGGTAGTTCACAGATCAAATTACATGACAACGCTGTTTTGTGTATCATACTTAAGAGAGTTAAGAACAGTGATAACATGTTGAGGATGATACGGATGATGGTGATGAGGAGGATGACGACAACGATGATGATGATGATGACGACGAAGAAGAAGAAGAAGAAGAAGATGATGATGATGATGATGATGATGATGATGATGATGATGATGATGATGATGATGATGACGTGACAACTTTTCTCTCTCTCTGTCTCTCTCTCTTTTTTTTCTGTCTGTCTTTTTCCTTTGCATCTATGGTTCTTTTTTTTAATCAAATAGAAATTTATAAAACACAAACCGACTATCTACATTCAAAATACTAATACACCACCAATTAAACAATATAAATTGACACAACTCACACTTTCTGTACAAAATCAAAGATGCAAAGGATTTCCTCCTTCTCTCTCTCTTTCTCTCTCTCTGTCTCTCTCTGTCTCTTCCTCTTTCCCTCTCTCTCTTTCTCTCTCTCTCTTTCTCTCTCTCTGTCTCTGTCTCTCTCTCTCTCTCTGCCTCTCTCTCCCTCTATCTCTCTTTTATTCTGTCTCTGTCTCTCTCTCCCCCTCTGTCTCTATTTCTCTCTCTCTTGTTCTCTCTCTATCTATCCATCTATCTATCTATCTGTCAATCTATCTATCTATCCATGTATCTATCTATCTATCTATCTATCTATCAGTATCTCTGTCTCTGTTTGTCTCTGTCTCGGTCTGCCTGTCTGTCTGTCTGTCTGTCTGTCTGACTGTCTCTCTCTCCTCTCTCTCTCTCTCTCTCTCTCACACACACACAACACACACACACACACTCTGTATCTCTCTTGGCATATGTATATTAACCACACGCAACACATTCAGTGCTACTCCTCTCTAAAAACAATAAATTTTACTTACAGTCCATTATACGAATGGCAAGTCGGGCGGCAACGAAAGCCCTCCACACCAGTCCATCTGTTCAGAGCCAGCCTCTGTATAGTAGTATCCTAGATGTGTTTTGAGTGCCTTGATGTAACTTCTGTTATTTGCCGTCAGGTTCTTTTGTGTCATTTTGTTCTTTTGTATCTTTCGTTTTGGCGTCAGATGAAGGGCAGTCCAGGTGATGTTTTCCTGCTGTCTTGGGATGATGTGCTCAGTCCTTTGTCATCTTCTCTTCATGATGGTAGTGTGTTTATAGCTCTGGTTTGGTTGTCTTGGGTAAGTAAGTTGTTAGTTGGACACGATGCTGGGTTAGAAGATTTGTATGAGGGTTTGGTTGGTTGGTTGGTTGGTTGGTTGGTTGGCTGGTTGGTTGGCTGGTTGGTTGGTTGGCTGGTTGGTTGGTTGGTTGGTTGGCTGGTTGATTGGCTGGTTGGTTGGTTGGCTGGTTGGTTGGTTGGTTGGTTGGTTGGTTGGTTGGTTGGCTGGTTGGTTGGTTGGTTGGTTGGTTGGTTGGTTGGTTGGTTGGTTGGTTGGTTGGTTGATTGGTTGGTTGGTTGGTTGATTGGTTGGTTGGTTGGTTGGTTGATTGGTTGGTTGGTTGGTTGATTGGCTGGTTGGTTGGTTGGTTGGTTGGTTGGTTGGTTGGTTGGTTGGTTGGTTGGTTGGTTGGTTGGTTGGTTGGTTGGTTGGTTGGTTTCGTTTTGTTTTGTTTGTTTGTTTGTTTTGTTTGTTTTGTTTGTTCATTTGATTGTTTGTTCGTTTCTTTGTTTGGTTGGTTGGTTACTTGCTTGCTTGCTTGCTTGCTTGCTTACTTGCTTGCTTGCTTAGTTAGTTGATAGGTTGGCTGGTTGGTTGGCTTCTTTCTTTCTTTGTGTGCGCGCGGGTGTGTGTGTATCTAGTTATTTCAGTTATTTCAAGAGAGACTCAGCGCTCGGACAGCTTCATATCCGCTCCACCCAAACCCGCCAGCAATTATCTGACAAATTTCCTGAGCCTGCACAAAACCCTATGCGCTGACAAGGTCTTGAAACGGGGAAAGGGGGACAGGGACCTATCAAACACTAAGCAGACACCACCAGAATGATGGAAAAACATTAATATGGGCAATGAACAGGCCAGTTGTTAAATGTTGTAGGCTGTGTGTCAACGGCAGATGTGATGCGTCTAGTGTGTCGGCTAGTGACTGCATGCTTGTCACCTCTCACTTTCAACCTGCACACTGGCTAGCTTTGCTGCTTGCAGCTATGTGAAAAAAAGAGCAGAATGCGTGAGTGTCTCCCTGTCAGTACATAGCCTCTCCATCAGCAAGCCCTACGTTATGCCTCCTCATTGGCAACATGCGGTAACTGAGCACCTCACGTACTCAGGCTAAATCTCGAGGGACTCAGAGGAGGTCTGGTCCCCAGACGTGCGGCATGCAGGCCCACCGATGTGTAGATATGCCCTGGTGCCAACGAACCAGACCCCCAGCTAGGGGTAAATAGCGCCACTGCCTTGTGGACATCTCGGGAGAGAATAAGGCTAAGGGAGGTAACCCTGAAAGAAAAAATCACCTTACTGCCTTGTAGGTTGTCGTGAGAACGACAAAGGCTAGCAGAGAGACCACAAAAAAACTGATGGAAGACAACGGGAAACCACCATCGTATTCTCCCTAGAAAATTATATACAGACAAAACAAAAATGAAGATAACGACGTAAATAGGTGCTCCGATGGAGCACCTTCGTCCGGTAAGGACTGTCATGCGGCGCAGGTGACACCAGACCGTCAGCAAGCTACTGCAACCAAACTCAAACTCAAAAATACTAAAATAGCAACATGGAACATCAGAACTTTGTTCCAAAAAGGCAAATTAGACAATGTCAAATGGAGATGGAAAGGTTTAACATTAGTATTTTAGGACTAGGGGAAGTGAGATGGAAGGGGGCAGGCATGATAACATCTGGAGAGTATACAATGATATACTCTGGTGGAAACTCACATGAAAGAGGAGTAGGCATCGTAATGGACAGGGACAAATCAAAAGCAGTTAAGGGATACTGGGCTGTGTCCAACAGAGTCTTGCTGGTCAAATTGGAAGGCAGACCATTTGATATCAACATCATTCAGGTATATGCACCAACATCCACAAGTACTCAGGAAGACATTGACAACTTCTACGAAGTATTAGAGATGGCCAAGGCCCAACGTAAATCACAAAAAGTTACGGTAATAATGGGAGATTTTAATGCTAAAGTGGTAAAGGATATGGTAGAAATTCTTTAGTGTCAGCAAAAACACTACCAGGTGCAGACTGCAACAGTGACCACAATCCTGTAGTGGGAAGATTTAGGCTGAAATTAAGGAAAAGGAAACAGACCAAAAGCAACATCAAACTAAATCTTGGACTCTTAAAGACAGATGAAGTGATACGTAAAAAAGTTAATGTACATGTTCAAAACTAATTCAGTGCTTTGGAAGAGTTGGTTGGTGACAGTGAAGAACAATGGACAAAAATGAGAAATTCGATCAATGAAGCTTGTGGAGAAACCCCTGAAGTAGATAGAAAAGCAAAAAAGAACTGGATGACAAAAGAAAATTTAGGTTTGATGGAGGAACGGAGGAAGGTATAGAGAAACGAAGAGATATACAAGAAGATAAACAAAGAAATCAGGAATAGGTGCAATGAAGCTAAGGAAGCTTGGCTGAAAACAAAATGCAAAGAAATAGAAAATCGACACAAAACAGATTCTCAGAGTATGTACAGACGAATTGAAGAAATTGTCCACAGGAAAAATACGTGCACATTAACTGGTTGCTTAAAATCAAAAGATGGTACGCTTCTCGTGGAAAAAGACAAAATATTAGACAGATGGGGAGAGTACATTAAAGACCTTTTAGAAGATGACAGAAATGAAGAACACATTATAAGAAAGAACTTTGAAGGACCACCCATAATGAAAGATGAAGTTAGAGCAGAATTGAAAAAGATGAAACCGGGAAAAGCCCCAGGACCAGACATTACTACAGAGATGATTGAAGCCCTGGAGGAATTTGGTATAGAAAAAATAACAGTCCTCCTAAATGAAATTTACAACACTGGGAAAATCCCCAAAGATATGTCAAAATCAATTTTCATTGCACTTCCAAAGAAGACAGGGGCTATAGAATGCGAACTCCATCGCACAATCAGTTTGATGAGTTATATAACCAAGATCCTGTTAAGAATAATCATGAGGACAAGGGATAGAATCAAAGGAAAAATAGCAGATGAACAATGTGGATTTGTGGAAGGGAAAGGAACTGTTAATGCCATATGCATCCTAAGAACTATCATAGAGAGGTCAATCGAGATGAACAAGGATTTATATCTATGCTTTGTTGATTATACCAAGGCTTTCGATCAGGTAAGACATGAAGAATTGATCAACTAACTAGAAAGACTCAATATTGAGGGAAAAGATCTACGAATAATCAGAAATATGTATTGGGAACAAACAGCTGCAATGAGAATAAAAAACGATGCAAGCTCTTTTAAAAACATCAGACAGGGTTGTGTTTTGTCACCAGATCTGTTTTCACTTTACAGCGAAAACATCATGAGAAACCTAGAGGAAGACCCTGGATTAAAGGTCGGAGGAAAAATGATAAACAACATTCGATACGCTGATGACACTGTGCTAATTGTAGAAAGTGAAAGGGACCTACAGAACCTTGTGAATATACCAGAAAATAGAAAGCAAAGGTAAGGGGTTGGAATTAAACAGCAGGAAGACCAAAATCATGGTGATCAGTTAAAAAAAAACATGAATCCCCTCATGCAAAATAACAGCAAACAGCACAACCTTGAGACAGGTTGATAAGTTTAAATACCTGGGAATGATCATTTCACCAGACCGCAGATGCACATCAGAAATAGCCAGTAGAATTGGCCAAGCCAAAACAGCATTCAAGAAGATGAAAAGCATTCTTACCAACAAATGCCTATCAATTAACATCAAGAAGAGAGTTCTTGAAAGTTATATAGAACCAATACTGTTGTACAATTGTGAGGCGTGGACAGTCAACATGCAAAGCCAGAACAAGATTGAGGCAGCCAAGATGTGGTTTTCTAAGAAGAATGTTGAGAATTCCATGGACAGCAAAGAAAACAAATGAGACAGTCTTGATGGAGGCAGACACAAGTAGATCATTCATAAGGAAGATTAGGAAAAGACAGACAACAATTATAGGCCATTTTATGAGGAAAGTGGAATTGGAGCACCTGGTCACAACGAGAAAGCTGGAGGGACAGAGAGCACTGGATATACCCAGAGAGAAGGTACTAGACGGACTTGCAGAGTGGCTGGGGTCAAGGAGAGTGGGAGAGATGCTTGAGGCAACAAGTGATAGAGACAGATGGAAGTCCATAATCGCCAATGCCATGTGGCAAGGCACCTGATGATGATGATGAGGCTGGGATTGAACTCAAGATAAAAGATCTTGTGTCCATGGCTCCACCAACTAGCCTCCTCTGTATGTGTGTATGTGTGTGTGTGTGTGTGTGTGTGTGTGTGTGTGTGTGTGTGTGTGTGTGTGTGTGTGTGGGTGTGTGTGTTCGTTCGTTCGTTATTTCTTTTAACGTTTATTCACATATGTGCTTTTAGACAAGTGTGTGTGTGTGGGGGGGGGGGGGGTTGGCGGTTTGGTAAGTAGTCCTCTGGCATCCTCCAGAATTCTGAACTGGTCAGCAGGGTGCAAAGGACACAGCTCTGGAACAACTCAGCTTGGTGTTGATGCTGTCAAGCGCCACTCCTCGGTCACAGTGCCCAGAGTGCTTTAATGTGCACAAACTATAACATTACCA
>JAPXFY010006521.1:0-2500 GCA_030674185.1 Monoplex corrugatus | reverse complement strand
GTTGTGTTTTGTCACCAGATCTGTTTTCACTATATAGCGAAAACATCATGAGAAACCTAGAAGAAGACCCTGGATTAAAGGTTGGAGGGAAAATGATAAACAACATTCGTGCTAATTGCAGAAAATGAAAGGGACCTACAAAACCTTGTGAATATACTAGAAATAGAAAGCAAAGGTAAGGGGTTGGAACTAAACAGCAGGAAGACTGAAGTCATGGTGATCAGTAAAAAACATGAAATCCCCTCCTGCAAAATAACAGCAAATGGCACAACCTTGACACAGATTAATAAGTTCAAATACCTGGGAACGGTCATTTCCTCAGACGGCAGATGCACATCGGAAATAGCTGGCAGAATCGGCCAAGCCAAAACAGCATTCAAGAAGATGACAAGCATTCTTACCAACAAATGCCTATCAATTAACATCAGAAAGAGAGTCCTTGAATGTTATATAGAACCAGTACTGTTGTACGGATGCGAGGCATGGACAGTCAGCAAGCAAAGCTAGAGCAGGATCGAGGCAGCCTAGATGTGGTTTCTCAGAAGAATGTTGAGAGTTCCATGGACAGTAAAGAAAACAAATGAGACAGTCTTGATTCAGGCAGACACAAGAAAATCATTCATAAGGAAGACTAGGAGAAGACAGGCAACATTTATAGGCCATTTTATGAGGAAAGGGGAATTGGAGCACCTGGTCACAACAGGAAAGGTGGAGGGAAAGAGAGCATCAGGTAGCCCCAGGGAAAAATATTTGACGGACTTGCAGAGTGGCTGAAGACAGAGAGGTTGGAAGATGTACTTGCGGCAACAAGAGATAGAAACATGGAGGGCCATGATCACCAACAGCCATGTGGCAAGGTCCGAATGGGTCATGCAACGCAAAAACACCCCCCACCCACCTTTGCATTCCCCCCTACCGTGCAATTCGGTTTGTAAACAAGGTAACTGATGACTGGGTCCGAATGGGTCATGCAATGCATGGACAGCCCCCCCACCTTGCTTAAAGAATTGACTGTGGACTGGCGTCGGGAGCTTGGGAGATGTGATTGTCCGAAGACATTGGTGCTCCGGGTCACATCCGCAGCCTCGTGGTGTTTCTTGTTAACGTACACACCTCCAGGATGGGTCTTGTATCCCACAAGAAGACCCACACCAGGGGTACAGGACCAGTATGCCTACCTATCAGTTAGATCGACCAGAGAGTCCATCATCCATTATCACAGACAGACTACTCCATATGCTCTCCATCCAAATCTGCCGGTAAGTATTTGTCAGACTCCTTCAGCCTACGCAAACCTCTATACACTGGCAAGGTCTCAAAATGGGGAGGATAAAGGGGAAAAGGGGGAGGGGGAAGGGACATATGAAACATTAAGCTGAAACGACTGGAGTATTGTTAAGATGGGCAGCCAACAGACAACACGTTTTAATGTTGCGAGCTGGGATTGAACTCAAGACATCAGATCTTGAGTCTACAGATCTATCAGAGCCAAGCAGTAAACTGTGACCTGACTAAAGGTTGAACTCACGACCCTAGCGTCGTCACCACGGGACCATATCCATGTGGGCTAACTGGGCAACTGAAAAAACAAACAAGCAATTACACAAAACATTACGACAATAAACAACAGCAAAAACCGATCAAATACAAATACAACTTACGTTACTGACAAATGATTTCATCATCATCATCATGTGCCCTGCCACATGGTGTTTGGCAATCATGGCTCGCCATACTAATCTATCCCTTGCCGCTGCAAGTACATATCCCACCCTCTCCGTCCTCAGCCACCCTGCAGGTCCGCCCAATATTTTCACACTGGGTCTACCTGATGTTCTCTTTCCCTCCAGCTTTTCTGTTGTGACCAGGTGCTCTTCTTCCACTTTCCTCGTGAAATGTCCTATAAGTGTTGTCTTTTCCTAACCCTCTTCATTAATGATCTTCTTGTGTCTGCTCTCCATCAAGACTGTCTCGTTTGTTTTCTTTGCTGTCCATGGAATTCTCAACATTCCCCGTCCCTACACACCTGTCTATGATTAGGAAAATATTGTCTTCACCGAGTTGATAGACAGCTGAGCATTTGGTCATTGACAGGGGGGGGGGGGGGTTCTGTCATGTTAGACGAGTTTATACAGAATAGCTAGTTGTGTTGTGATTCAGACCTTTGATTAATTATTAATTAACTTTATATGTTTGTTCCTTTTTTATATGTATGTTCCTTTTTTGAAGGTAAGATACACATGTCATTTACATTAGGTAGGGCCTCAGAATCTGGCCAGCTCATGGGTTTATGTTTAACTGCCTGCTACGAGATAACTCGTACCTATTTCCGGAGTTCTGTGCGCCTACATACGAGAGCATCTCGTATCTTTTTCGTCATCGGATTTTGACGGTCTACGAAGGGAAGGAACCTGATAATGGTTCCTGGCCATTGTAGACACAGTAAAGAGACAGTTATATCCCTTTGACCAGTCAAGCGACCGCAGTAAATGGCTGAGCA
>JAPXFY010006520.1:10000-12522 GCA_030674185.1 Monoplex corrugatus | reverse complement strand
ATAAGTTATTACTGTCTCTAAAATGAAGTGTTATCTAGACTCTTGAATGTGTAGTGTCTTTGTGTACAGTTGTGGTGTAGGTTCTAATTCTAAATCCAGATATATATTCTAATCATTGTGTGTTGCTAACATTTTAATGATTTGTACATTTACTCATTTGTCAAAGTTTGCATAGAATTGTTTTCTAAATAGACGTCGTTAGAGTGAGTGGGTGGTCTTGTTCTTGTTTTATGCTCAATTCTTTATACAACACTGTGAGTGAATGAGAAAGGAAATTCAGCTTTTAAAAATGAAGTTTTGCTTTTGGTCAGACATGGATAATTTTTGTGCGTGCGTGCGTGCGTGCGTGTGTGTGTGTGTGTGTGTGTGTGTGTGTGTGTGTGTGTGTGTGTGTGTGTGTGTGTGTGTGTTTATGTGTTTATGTGTGTGTGTGTGTGTGTGTGTGTGTGTGTGTGTGTGTGTGTGTGTGTGTCTGTCTGCCTTCCTCTTTCAAGACTGTCTTGTTTTATTTTCTTTGCTGCCCATGGAACTCTTAACTTCTTATCAGAAGTCACATTTCAGCTGCCTCAATCATATTCTGACTTTATATGATGACTGTCCAATTGTGACATCTATAAACCAATATTGGTTATATACAACACTAAAGACCTGTCTTCCTGATGTTAATTGATAGGCATTTGTTGGTTTTCATTGTCTTGAATGCTGTTTTGGCTTGGACAATTCTATTGGCTATTTCTAGTCTGCATATGTCGTCTGGTGAGATAACTGTTCCCACATATTCAAACCTATCAGCTTGTCTCATTTACGTATCATTTTGGCGTTATTTTGCATGAGGGGATTTCTTGTTGTTTACTGATTACCATGACTTCAGTTGTCTTGCTATTTAGCTCCAGCCCTTTATTTCTGCTTCCTAGTGCTATTACATACACACGATGTTGGAGGTCCCTTTTCATTTTCAGCAATCAGAACGGTTTGACCTGTGACTGAAGATTGTTTATTATTTCCCCTCCAACTTTTATTCGAGGCGCTAAGCATTCTACTGGGCTTCTAATGATGGTTTTGCTGTAAATCATAAAAATATCTGCGGACGAATGACATCTAATACTCTTGATATTTTTGGAAAAAATATATCATTTTTCTATTCTATTTGCTGATGTTTGTTCCCGACAGATATTCCTTATTTACTGAGATCCTGTCCCTCAACATTGATCCTTTCTAGTTGATTGATCAGTTCTTCTTGTCTTACCCTATAAAGCCCTTTGGCACGCATACATGAAGGCACGCACACACACATAATAATAATATGCAGACAAACACACACACACACTGACGCACACATTCATGAACACAAACACACGTACACTTCTAACTTATGTCAATTCTAATCCTTCTTTCACTGCGGAAATGGCAATAAACATAGTGACAGTGAACCCCAGTTCAGATCAGTTTGTGAAAAAAAGTTGAACACTGGTACGTCAGACAGAAGAGTTGGTTGTTTTACCATTTGTTTCCAGTAGACGTGAGAAACTGTTTGAATGATACCTGACACTGAACGTTTCCTGTACAGATGTCACTAAGGTAAATGTTATTTCACTTTGTTTCTACTGATTTTAACACAACAGATACTGAACAATGAAAGACAGTATTTACTTTTATCGCATCTGTCTTTTTTCTTCAGCCAGGAATTTTGTAAAAAAAAAATAACAATGTAGAAAGATCTCATTATCCCCACTGCTGGTCAATATTTGTCCTGTAAGATTCAATAATTATTGTTGGGATAGGGACACGGTTATTGTTGGGTTAGGGACATGGTTAGTGTTGGGTTAGGGACATGGTTATTTTTGGGTTAGGGACACGGTTAGTGTTGGGTTAGGGACATGGTTAGTGTTGGGTTAGGGACATGGTTATTGTTGGGTTAGGGACACGGTTATTGTTGGGTTAGGGACATGGTTATTGTTGGGTTAGGGACACAGTTATTTTTGGGTTAGGGACACGGTTAGTGTTTGGTTAGGGACATGGTTATTGTTCGGTTAGGGACACGGTTATTGTTGGGTTAGGGACATGGTTACTGTTGAGTTAGGGACACGGTTATTGTTGGGTTAGGGACATGGTTATTGCTGGGTTAGGACATGGTTATTGTTGGGTTAGGGACATGGTTAGTGTTGGGTTAGGGACATGGTTAGTGTTGGGTTAGGAACACGGTTAGTGTTGGGTTAGGGACACGGTTAGTGTTGGGTTAGGGACACGGTTAGTGTTGGGTTAGAGACATGGTTAGTGTTGGGTTAGGGACATGGTTAGTGTTGGATTAGGGACATGGTTAGTGTTGGTTAGGGACACTGTTAGTGTCAGGGATGAAAATCAAAACTATTCAAAATTTTAAAATCTGGGAAATTGGGAAAACAAAAGAGAGGTATATTTTCAGCATTCACATGTGGATATTCAGATATAAATACACACGCGTGCGCGCGCACGCACGCACGCACACACACACAAACACACACTCACAAACACACACAAACACA
>JAPXFY010006520.1:2500-5000 GCA_030674185.1 Monoplex corrugatus | reverse complement strand
AATGATAATACTTCATTCTTTCCTTTTTGACTACTTTGGTCGTATCATTACCGTCAACAATATATACTACACGTCATTATTGAAGGGCCAGGAACGTTTTTGAGTCAATTTTTGAAAGGAGAAATAACCTATTTTCTCTTACTCTTTTCTCCAATTCGTTGCCGTAACTGAATGGATAAGAGCTCAGACAACATTGCAGTTTCCTTTTGGCACGTGTTTGGGGATTTGCCGATTTGCAATGGGCGGCCCAAGGAAGACAATTTCTACACGAAATTGTCGAATCTTCAGCAGGGTCTCTCTGACGACGCAGGCAAGGTAGCGACAAAATTCGCTTTGCACGTGCAAGGCAAGCCCTTTTTGAACACTACTCCAGCCAAAGTTGCCCGCAGACGAGGATAAAAAGGACCCGTTCTTGGTTCGTTTTAACCATGCTTGCAAGACGACGGATGACGGATGAGCAGCGGGGGAGAGCCCTCGCTCTGCTTGATGAAGGCCTAGCGCAGCGGGAAGTTGCTAGACGACTTGAAGTGTCGCATTCCACAATCCAGAGACTGCTGGAGCGCTTCAATGAGACTGGAGCAGTCCAGGAAAGGCGTCACACGGGTCGACCCAGAGTAACGACAAGACAGCAAGACCGCTACCTTGCCCTCTCCGTCCTGAGGGAAAGGGCATCCACTGCGGTGACCTTGAGGGGTCAGCTGAGGGACGCAACAGGTGCTAACATCAGCTGCAGCACGGTGAGAAGACGGCTATATGAGGCAAACTTGAGCTCACGGAGACCGGCCGTCCGACCCGTGCTGTCACAGGTCAACAGAGTGTGCCGCATGACCTGGGCCAGGGAGCACGTGACCTGGACAAGGCAACAGTGGGCCCGGGTCTTGTTTTCGGATGAGTCCAGGTTCACCCTGACCTTTAACGATGGCCGGGCTCGGGTGTGGCGACGTCAAGGGGAGAGGTTCGCTGACGCCACTGTCCAAGAGCATAACCGGTACGGCGGCGGGTCGGTGATGGTGTGGGGTGGCATGAGCCGTGGTACCCGGACCCCCCTGCTCCCCATTGACGGCATCCTGAACGGGGTCCGGTACCGGGACGAGGTTCTGGCGGCCGTGGCACTGCCTGCGCTTGTGGACCTTGGTCAAGGCGCCATCTTCCAGGACGACAATGCACCTGCGCATCGAGCACGCCTTGTGACCGACTTTCTGGAGCAGCATGAAGTCGTCCGTATGGCCTGGCCAGCGTGCTCACCTGACCTGAACCCAATTGAACACCTCTGGGATGTGCTCGGGAGGCGCATCAGGGACAACCACCCCCCACCGGGCACCCTGGCCAGGCTGGTCGACATCCTGCAGATCGAGTGTGCGGCCATCCCTCAGGACACACTCCGTACCCTTGTGGGGTCGATGCATCGGCGCTGTGAAGCATGCATCCAGGCTCGGGGCGGACACACGCGATATTGAAAACAGATTGGCCAAATCTGACACTTTCTGTTTTTTGAAAAGGGGGGGATGTTCCTTTAAATGCATGTGCTGTTCATTAATGGGTCATTGTGCTAATTTCTTTTTCCAAAACAGGTGTGGAAATGATGAAATAAAACATAGAATCAATTCTAAACATTGTCAATTATTTCAACTTAAAATTAGAGAGGAAGGAAGAAGTGGCCCTTAAATTATGATTAGGAGTATATACAAGCACCATGCTGCATTTCCAGAAGATATTGGGAAAATGGATCAATTCTTTGACAGTCTATTGATAATAATGTTGTCAAGTAAAATCACATTTAGTTATACAATGAAAATGGTCCCACCTTTTTGTGTATGTACGTTTTGATATGTTTTTGATATTTCTTGAAAGCGTGTATCTACGTTGTTTTTGTTTGCACTGTGCACGTGGTATATTGCTCCACGTATGTTGCACTGAATATTCTGGCTTAGTTCAGTGTTCACGCTGGGTGTTTCCATGCTTCACAGTTCAGCCACTGATATGACTTAGGATCTTTAGCGTGCAAATTTGACATTTTGTACTATGGTTTAGGCGACAGGAGACCTTGCATAAATGATAATATCACAGACCAGAAGAATATCTCCACATTTTACCACCCAAGTTGAGGTGTCTTGGTGGATCAAACATATGACGTTCCTGTGAGAAGTCTGACGTTTACCAACTTGACTACCATACAAGTCGTATCCCCACCTAAATCTCTCAATGCACATTTCCATGATATGCATTTTTTTCAGAATTTGCTTTCTAGTCAAATCATGGCGTGTAAAATCAAGTATTAAAGTTTTTTTTTATTCTCCACCACAAAGTCCCGTGCAAAGAAATGAATATTCAAATTTAAAGTTATTACTATCTCTAAAATGACAAACTGATATCTAGACTCTTGACTGTGTAGTGTCTTTGTGTACAGTTGTTGTGTAGGTTCTAATTGTAAATACAGATGTATATTCTGTTCATTGTGTGTCACTAACATTTTATTGATATGTACATTGACTTATTTGTC
>JAPXFY010006519.1:0-12524 GCA_030674185.1 Monoplex corrugatus | reverse complement strand
TCGGGGTTTAAATTTCCCAAAAAAGTAGGGGCTTGGGGCCCCGCTCTCCGCTCGACCCTGAAATAAGAAAAAAGGGAAAAACGATTAAAAGTTGTGGTTTTTTCAAGGTCGCGGGGCCGCCCCCAAACCTATGCTACCCTCTGGGGGTTCTCTTCACAAAGTGGGGGACTAGAGTAAAAGTAAAACGGGGTCTTCTTTCCCCGCGTTTTCCCCCAAAGCCCGTTCCCTTGGCTGTGGTTTCCCCTTAGAAAAGGGGTAGGGGTAGGGGGGACAGGGGGGAATCTCGCCTTTTCCATTTCCCCCCCCCGTCCCCCTTAATTAGAGGGAGGGAGGCTTTTTTTGGCTCCCTTTTAAGAGGGTCTTGTTACTCCCGGCCGTTTTCCCCGGCGCTTGTTTTAAAAATTTTCTTCATTTTGGGCCCCTTCGGGAACACTGGGCAGAAAAAAACCATTGGGGTCAAAAAACCGAGTGAGGGGGGCCATCCCAAATTTGCTTTTTTTTAAATTTTTAAAGGGACAGGTCGGGACCCCCCTTTGGTCCGAAACCAGTTCTGGTTGGCTTTTTTAAAATGCCACCCGGGGCCCGTGAAGGGCCCGGGAAAGGGCCGGGCCCCCCTTGCTGAGGGGGGGGTTCCAAAGGGGGGAAGGTTTGGGGGGAAAACGGGGCAAACCGGGGAAAACCCCCCCGCACCCCCCCCCCGTGGGGGAAAAGGAAAGGGGGAAAGGGCCCCTTCCCCCCGGGCCCCGGGGCCCTTTCCCGGGAAAAAACCCGTTCACCCACCCCACCCCGGGAACTGCCCCCAATTTCCTCAAAACCAAATTTCCTTTTCCCCGGGAAAAGTTTACGGATCCCTTTTTTGCCGACCCCCCTTTTACCTACATTTTTTCTATCAAATAGGGGGGCTTTTGCACCTTGGGGACCTGCGGGGGGTTTGGGGTTTAGGGCCCCCTGGCCCCAAAAATTTCCCCCGTTTCCGTGGGGTTTTTTTTAAAGGGGGGCCCCCCCGGGGGGAAACCCCCCCGGGGGACCCCGCAAAAAACCCCGGGGGGTGTTTTTCCCGGGAAAAAACCCCTTTTGTCCCTTTTTCCGGGCAAAGCCCGATTCCGGGAGCGGATCCCTTTTCAAAAAAAAAGGGAAAAACTTTTTCCCCGGGGCCCGGGCCCCCGGGTCTTCCCCCCAACTTCTTTTTGGCGTTTCCCGCACAGGGCCCCAAGGGGAACCCAAAAATTCCGTGTAAAAGGTTCGGGAATATTAAACCCAAATTCCCTTTGATCCAACGAGGAAGCAATATTTATTTTATTTTTAAACAAAACAAAAAAAAAAACATTTGGCTTCGATTTAAAAAAGGGGGACTTTTCCCTTTTCTCTTGGGGCCCGGGATGGGGACCCATTTTAAAAAAATGCTTTTTTCAAGGGGAAAAACCCTTTCCACTTCAGTTTTTTTCAAAAGTTTCTCGTTTAAAAATTATTTGCTTATTTCCCCCAAAAAAATCTTGCGGCCTGCGGGGGGGGGCTCCACCCCAGGGACTCGGGGTCCCGGGCTTCGGGCCCGCTCCCCGCGGGGGGCCCCTTTCCTACTCGCTTCGTTTGGGGGCGGGGGGGGGTTTTTAAAACACCCCCCCCGGGGAATGCCGAAAGGGTTCCCGGTTTTGGGGGTCGGGGACGTTTTCCAAGCGCCATCCCTTTTTTTCCAGGGCTGGTTGATTGGGGCCGGGGTAAATTTTTTTTTTACCCAAATTTCCTTAGCGGATTCCGACTTCCATGGCCAACCGTCCTGCTGTCTATACCCGGCCCCCAACCCTTTTATGGTGTTCTATAAACCCTTTTAAACGTTGGCCCCCTTTTAACCGGACTTTTTGGTTAAATTCCCACAAGCGCCATTTTTGGGCTTAAAAAAAAAGGGGCCCCCACGGGGCAATCCCCTTCAAAGGGGCCCGGGTTTCCCAATGGGAGCGGGGTGGGGGGACTTTTTTACCCTTTTAAAATTTTTTGGGGAATGGGGTTTGAGGTCTTTTTTCGCCCCCAAAGGCCCCTAAATTCTTTGGGTTTTAACCGGATTTAAAAATTTGCTTTCCCGAGTGCCAGCAAATTCCGGGAGGGAAAAAAATTTTTGGGGGAAAAACCAGCTACTAGAGGGTTTCCCCGTTTGGGGTTCTTTCGCCCCTATACCCAAGTTTTGGACGATCGTTTTGGGCACGTCGGGAATGGGTTTGGGGGCCCCTCCCCGGGGATTTTTCCTGGGGGCTTCGTCCATTTTCGGGCCCCTAGTTCACCATCTTTGGGTTTCCCAACGGGGCCACGCTCTTTGCCCCGCCTCAGGGGGAAAAGGGGGGGGGGACGAGGGGGGGGGCCCCGGGTGGTGCGCCCCCCCCTTAAAAAAAAGGAAAAAGGGGATCCCCCCCTTACAAAAACGGGTCAGGGGGAACCGGGCCCCCTCGCTTTTCACTTTCCCCCCTTCGGGTTTCGTTAGGGACCCAACGATTTCCGCGGCCATTTTTTTAGGACTTTTGGTCCTTTTTTTTTAAAGGGGAACGGGTGGGTGGGGGGGGCCCGGGGCCATTTTGGGCCCCCGGGGCCCCCTGTGCCGGGGGGGGGGCCCCACCCCAAGCCCCACCCAGGGAAAGCGGTCGGCGGGGGGACCCGGGTTTGCCCCAAAAGGTCTCCCCCCGTGGGGGCCTTTCCCGGGGGGGGGGCGAGGGGCCCCCGGGGATCCGCCCGGCCCGGGGGGGGCCCCCCGGTCCCCGAGGGGACCCGGGGGACGGGGCGGGGGGCTTTTTACCAGTGCGGGCCGAAGCCCCAAAACCTTTTCCCCTTTTCCCCGCCCCTTGGGGACCCGGCCCAGGGGCTTCCCGGGTGGGTGGGGGCTTGCCCGGGGGAAAAAAATTTTTGCACCCGGGTTTCGGGGGGAAAGGTTTCCCCGGGCCAAAGGCCGAGGGGGGAAGGGTGGGTTTTTAAAAAAATTTTTAAGGGAACCCCCCAAACCCAAAGAGGCGCGGGGGAAAACCTTTTTCCCGGGGCTTTTGAATTTTCCGCGGGGGGCCCGGGACTTTTGGGGGCCCCCCCCAAACCCTTTTAAAACCCTTTTTAGGGGGTTTTTTCCCCTTTTTACTGTTAAAAACTCTTTTTCCCCAAAAAGTTCTTTTCAATTTTCCCCTCAGGGTTTATTTTTTCCCGGCCTTTTTCCGGGACTTTTTCCCGGGTTTTTTCCCCCCTTGGGAGGGGGAGTTTCCCCAACCCCCCCTTTGGGGGGCCCCCTTTTTCCCCAAACAAACCCAATTATTGCGTTCAAAATTGTTCGAATTTTTTCAATTTGGGCCCGGGGCCCAATTTTTTTCCCACATTTTGTTCCACCCCCAAGGCTGGCTGGCGTTTTTTAAATGGGACGCACAGGCCGGGGAAGTGATCCCCCCCCGGGCCTAATTGTTTTCCAAAATTTTTTTTTTTTTTTTTCGAGCTCCCAAAGCCGTCAATTTTTCCCCGGGGGGGGGAAAAAAGGGGAAAAAAAAAAAAACTTTTGCGATCGGGGCCGGGGGGGAAGTTTGCCGGTTTTTTCCCAAAAAAAAAAAAGAAAAATGCGAGGTATGAAAAAAAAAAAAAAAAAAAAAAGGGGGGGGCCACAGGGGGGAAAACATCTGGGTTCCCTTAACCCCCCTTTTTCTCCTTTAATTTTTTGGGGGGAAAAAGGGGGGGGGGGAGGGAAAAAAAGGGGAAAAACCCGGGGGAAAAAAAATTTCCCTTTTTTTTTGCGCTTTTTAAAAAAAAAACCTTTTCCCCCAGGCAAAAAAAAAAAAGGCTGGAGGTTTTGCGGGGGAAAGGGGGGGCCCCTTTTTTCCTGGGCGGTAAAAGAGGCCGGGGCCACGAAAACAGGCGGCTTTTTTCGTTAAAGGGGGACCCCCCACCCCTCCCTCCGCTTCCCCGGGGAAAAAAGCGGCCGGGGGAAGGGCCGCGGGGGCCCCGGGCATCCCCAAAAACAGGCCAGGTCCCCCAAAAACAGGTCCCAATTTTTTCGGGGGGGGGAAAAAGGGCCAAAAAGGGGGCCCCGGCTCCGGGGAAGGGGAAAAAAAACACCGGCCCCCGGGGACCTTTTGGGGGGTCTTTTCCCCCTTTTTGCTTTGGGCCCCCAAAAAAAAAAAACCCCCACTTTTGCGATGTTTTTTTTTGGAAAAAAACCGTTAATGTTTTTCCTTTTCCCGGGGCAGGTTCCCCTTTTACGGGAAAAAAACCTTTTTTTGGGGATTTTTTTATTTTCCTCTAAAACGTTTTTAAAAAAAATTTTGGGGGAGCGTTTTTCGGGGGGGACCCACGGGCGCCGCCGGTAAAGGGGGGGGGGGGGGGGGCCCCCCAAACCCGGGGAGGGCCCCCCCCAAAAAACCCGGGTTTAAAATCGGTTTTGAAAGGGGGGAAGGGGGGTTTGGTTTCAAAAAGGGGGGGGGGGGGGGGGAAAAGTAATAAACCCCCGGGGGGAGCTTAGGGGGAATCGCGCTTAAAATGGGGAAATTCCTCGTTTTTTTTGGGGAAAAAAAAACTTTTTTCGGGGGCCCCCAATCCCCCTTTTTCCCCACGAAAGGGGTTTTCAAAACGGGTTTTCCCACCCCCCCCTTTCCCCGAAGGCCGGGGAGGAAGGGCCCCCGTGTTTTTCCTTCGGGTTGTTAACCCCGCGCGGGGGCCCCGGGGGGAAAATTTTAAGGGGCAATCCCACGGGGAACCTTTTTTATTGGTTTTCAAACTCTTTTTGGGGCTTAAAAAGGGGGGGCCAAAAATTTTGGGGTCCCTTAAGGGGGAAGTTAGCGCCGGACCCCCCTTTTTAAGGGGATTGGGGCAAAAAACTATTTGTAGGCTAAGGGGTCTCGTTCGTTATCGGAAAATTTAAAACCAGCCCAAAAAATTCGCTCCCCCCAAAAAAAAGGGGAAGGGGGGCCAAAATGCACCACCCCCCCCCCACCGAAACCCCAAAGGAAAAGGAGCTACCCCAAATTGTCAATTTTTTTACAGTTTTTTTTCCGGGGAGGGGGGTTTTGGGGGTTTTTCCCTTTTTGGGTTAAAAGGGTCAAATTCCCCGAGGGTTTCCCCCTTTTTTTGGGGGTTTTGGCCCTTCCGTCAATTTCCTTTAAGTTTTCAGTTTTTTTGAAAAAATTTAATTTTTCCCCCGGAAAAAACCCGGAAAAAATTTTGGGTTTCCGGGGGAAGTTTTGGCCCGGCGGGGAAGGGCGATTGGAAAGCAAAAAAACCAAAAAGGGGGAAAAAACCCGCTAGGGGTTGGGCATCTTTTTTATGGTTTTCAGAAAAAACTACGGAGGGGTATCTGGATGGGTCTTCAAAAAACCTTTTGGATTTTTTTCGTTCGGGGGGGAACTAAAATAAAAAAAACATGGCTTGGCAAATTGCTTTCGCAGTTGTTTCGTCTTGCGTTTGCCCCCAAAAGGTTTTTTTCCCTCTAAAAACCCCCAAATTTTTAGGGGTTGGCCCCCCCGTCTTTTCCCTCAAAAAAATTTTTTTTTAAACCCTCGTTTTTTTCCGAAAAAAAAAAAAAAACCCGAAAAAAAAATGAACCGAGGTTTTTTCCTATTTCCCTTATTTTTTTCCCCACCATTATTCGGAAAAAAAACTTTGGGCTGCTTTTTGGAAACACTCAATTTTTCTTCAAAAAATTTTTAAAACGGGGGGCCCCCCCAAAAAAAAGTCAAAAACGAAGGCAACCATGGGCTGAAAAAAACCCCGGGAAAAAAAAAGGGGGTGGGGATGGGAAAAAAAAAGTTTTTACAGGGCATTTTGGGGACCCCGGGCCGGGGGGGGGGGCCCGCGGGGGGCCCATGGCCTGGGGATCCAAATTTCGGGCTTTTTTAATTGGGGCAAACAATTTTTTGTATCCCGCTATTGGGGGGGGGCTGGAATTTTTTCCCGGGGGTTTTCTGGCCCCCAGGGGTTTTTGGCCCTCCAAATGACCCTTTGTTTTAAATTTTTTTAAAAAAAGGTTTTTTAAACTTTTTCCAAATTAGGGGAGGCCTCAAAAAAAAGTTTTCCGTTTGTTTTTTTTTTTTCGTAAATTTCCTCCCCGTGCCGGGGGAAGGGGGTTTTAAAAGTTGGGCGGCCTGTTTTTGGTTTTTTCCTTGGGATGTTGGTAAGCCGTTTTTTTTTCCTTTGCTCCCTTCTGGGAAAAACGAAAACCCCCTGTTTTCCCCGCTACCCCGTTGCAAAACTGGTAGGGCGGGACCCCACGTACCCATCTTTTCCATTTGATGGGGGGGCTTTGAAAAAAAGGGAATTTTTTTTTTCGCCGGCCGGGGGGGGGGCCATGCGATCGGCCAAAAAAGTTATCCGGGGAGCCCACCAAAAAAAGGGGGGGGGGGAAAGGGAAAAACCCCCGACGGGGGTTTTTGGAAAAAATTTTTTTTAAAAAAAAACCCGCTTTTTTTCCCGGGGGGGGGTTTCGGAGCGGGGTGGGGGCTTTTGTTTTAAAAGCTCTGGGAATTACCCACGTTATTTCCCAAGTAAAATTTGGGGGGTTTTCCATTTTGGGGGGAAAAACCTGGGAACTGTTTTTTAAAATGGGGGCCATTTCGCGGTTTTTCCACCCGTACGGGGGGGGGTTGTGAAATTTTGGGGACTTTTTGGCAGGGGCTTAATTTTTTGAGGACAAACATAGGGGGTTTTAATTTGGGGGGATCAAAAACCGGGGGAATCCCAAAAACCAAAAAAAAAGGGGTCTTTAAAAGGTCGGTAAAAAAAAAAAAAAACGAGCCCACGGGGGGGGGTGGGGGCCCCAAAAACCCCCCCTTTGGGAAAAAAAACCCCGGGGGCCAGGGGCCGGGCCCCGGGGGGACCCTCCTTCTCAAACGGGGGCCCAAAAAGGTCGCAGGGGTTGGGGGCCCGCTACTTTCACAGGGTTTTTTAAAAATTTTCCCGTGGGCGGGACCGCGAAAGCGGGGGCCCAAAAAGCCAGTGAAGGGGGGTTTTTTTACGTTCGAGGAGCTTTCAACCCCCTTCCGGGCCCGTTCAAACGGCAGGGGGGGTCAAAAAAAAAAAAAAGGGGGGGGGTTGGGCGGCCCCTTTTCCTCCCCGGGGTCCCCAGGGGGGGGACGGGAGGTTTGGCCGGTTTTATGGGGGCGGGGCTGTTTTTGGTTGTGGGACAAAAAAAAAGGGGGGGGGGGAAAAAACCCCCCCCCCGGAAAAAAAAAACCCCACCCGCTCAGGGGGGGGACAAAAAAAACCTTGGGTTTTTTTTACCCCCCCCCCGCTCATTTCCCCTTTTGCGGGGGGGGGGGACGCTCGGTTGGGGGGGGGGGGGGGGGCGGGGCCCTTTTTCGGCCCCGTTGCAGGCGTTCCCACTTGAAAAAGGGGGCCGCCGAGGGGGAGGGGGTCCGGGGCTTAAAGGGAAAAAGGGGGGGGAAAAAAAAAAAGGGGGGGTTTTTCCCTCGCTGGGGCCCCTCTTTCTTGTCGGGGGGGGAAGGGGGGGGCCCCCCCAAAAAGCCATCCCAGGGGGGGGGACCTTTCCGGTCGGGGGGGAAAAAAGGGAAAAAAAGCCCCCCCGGGCTTTCCCCCAAACCCCTTTTCGTAAAACCGAGGGGCAGGGGGAAAAAAAACCTTTTTTAGGGGGGAAAACCCGCCAGGGGGGGGGGGGGGACGCTACGGGGAAAAAAGGCCCCTCTCCCCTCTTGAAAAAAAGAGGGGGTAAAAAGGGGGGGGGACCGGGGACCGTTTTGCCCTTCCCCCTTTCGGGGGCTTCGCGGGGGGACGGGAAAACCCCACGGGCGAAAATGGGAAGGGGTGGCCTGTTTTACAAAAACGGGGGGACGAAACCCCCAAAAAAACTTGCCCCCCCCGGGGGCCCCCCCACCCCGAGGGGGGGCCTCTATTTTTCGCCATGAATCGAAAGGGGGGGGGGGACAAAAAAAACCGGAAGGGCCGGGGGGCCCCCTTTTTTGGAAAAAACGGAAGGGGGGGGGTTTTTTGGGGAAAAAAAAAAGGGGGGGGGGGGGACCGGGGGGGAAAGGGACGGAGAAAGTCTTCGTTTTGGGGCCCAAAGGCCTTCCCCCCGGGGGCCCGCGGGGAAAACCCTTGGTTAGCAACCCCCCCACCCCCCTTCATTTATGGGCCGGGGGGGGGGGCCCCCCTTTTGGCGGGGGGGGGCCCAGGGGTTTGCCCCCCCACGGTGGGGCCCCACCAAAAAAACCCAGGGGTGGTTTAAAAAAAAAGGGCGAGGGCCTTGGGGGCGGGGCCCGGTATCTGGGGTTTTTTGCGTAAAAGGGGGTTTTGGGCCCAAAAAAAAAAAAAAAAACCGGGGGAAAGTGGTGGGGCTCCGTTGAAAAAGGGGCGGGGGGTCTTTTTGGGAGCGGTAGGGGGGTTGCTTTGTTGGTGGGGAAGGGAAAAGGGGGGGGCATTTGGGAAAAAGGTTGTGGGGGAAAGGGTTTTGTGTCCTGGGGGGGGGGAGGGGGGCAGCAGTGTTCCCCGGGCCCAGGGCAGGGGGGCCCAGGTGGCCTGCTGTGACAGTGCGGGGGGGGACTGGGCATGGGGAAAAAGGGGTCAAGGGGGGGGGCCCAAGCCCCAAAAGGGGGCCCCGCACCCCTTTCCCTTTTAAAAAAAGGTTTTTAAAAAAATGGGGGGGGAAAAAAAAAAGGGGAGTGTTTTGGAATAAAAAAGAAAAAATTTTTTTAAGTAGAAAAAGCGGGGGGGGGACAGAAAAGGGGGCCTTTTTACATTTTTCAAAAGGCAAAGGGGGAAAGGGGGGGGGGAAAGGGGGGGGAGGCATGGGGGGGGAGGGAGTGGGGGTTTTTGCAAAGGGGGGGGGTTTTTTTTCCCTTGGGGGGGGGGGAACTGGGGGGGGGGGTTTGTTTTTGGTGCGTTGTTTGTGTGTTTTGGGGGTGGTTTTGAGAGGGAGAGGGGGGGGGGGGGGCCGGGGTTTACGTTTTCGGGGGAGGGGGTTTTTAGCTTTTAAAAAAAAGGGGTTTTATTTTGGGGGGGGTTTTTTAAAGGGGGCCCACGGGTCTGCAAGAAAGGGGGGGTAACTTCCCTGGTTTTTACTTTTTGCCTTTTGCCGGGGGTTTTGGGTTTGGTGGCGGGGGCGCAGGGCCGGGGGGTTCTGGGGGGGGAAAAGAAAAGGGGGGGGCAAGGGGCCTTTTGGGACGGGGGTGGGGCAGGGGGCCCCATTTTGCCCCAAAGGGGGCAATGAGGGGGGGCAATTGAATCAAAATCGTTTTTGCAGGGGACGGGGGGGGGGGGGGAAAACCGGGGGGGACCGGGGGCCCAACCAACCAAAAACCCCAACCCCCCCCAGGGGAAAAAGGCAAGGGGGGGCCCCCACAGGGGGGGGACATTTGTTGCTAAAATACCATAGGGGAGAGGTAAAAAAAAAAGGGGGGAAAGCTAAACCGGGGGGAAAAAAAAGCCAGCTTGGTTTTTTCTTTTAAAAAGGTTTTTTGCGGGTTTGTACAGCCCCCAGCAGGCAGGCCTAGTTTTGTGAAATGAAAAAAAAAGAAGTGGAAAACACGGGCATTGGGGGGGACAGGTTTTGGGAGTGAGTGGTTTTTTTGGGGGGGCAGGTTTTAAAAAAAAAAAAAACAGAAAAAAAAAAAAAAAAAAAAAAAAGGGGGGACAACGGGGGATGTTGGACTGCAGAAACCCCATTTCCCCCTTTTGTTGGGGGGGGTTTTTGGTCCCTTTGGGAAAGGGGGATGGAGGGGTTTTTTTAAATGTTCTGTTTGGTTTTTTTGGGTTGGTTTGGTGGAAAAAAAAACAAAAAAAAAACCGCGCCTTGAAGATAAAACTTTTTACTGGAGTGCCCCTAGAAAGAAATTTTTCCCATACTTTAATTTAAACTTTTTTTTTTTTTTTTAAGGGGAAACCAGGGGGGGACAGGGGGGGGGGGACGGAAGGGGAGGGGGGGGGGGATGTTCCATTTCAGGGGGGGGGGGGGGGGCCCCAAAATATATATTCATTTTTTTAAAATTTTAAAATTTTTTAAGGGGTTTTGTTTGGGGGGGGGGACGTTCATTTTATTTTATATATAATTTTTTTTTTTTTTTTTTTTTTTTTTTTTTTTTTTTTTTTTTTAATTTTTTTCTTTTTTCCAAAGGGACCGGGGGGGGGGCTGGCCCCCCGGGTTTTTTGTTTTGGGGGAAAACCAGTGGGCTAAAATTGCTTCGGCCCCCTTATTACCTGTGGGGGGTCTGTTAAAATCTGGGGGCGGGGGCAGTATTTTTGTTCCCTTTTTTCCCCACAGCTGCTGGTTGACTTGATGTTTTCTTTTTACAAATGTGGGCCCCCTCCTTTTCTTTTCGTGGTTGGGCGTCTCGGGGCTGATTGGTTTGGGGTTTTCCCCCTTTTTTATTTTACCTGTTTCCCTGTTTTTTGGGGCAAGCCGGGGCCCAAAGTTTTTGGGCTTTCCTTTTTTAAACAGGGGGGGAACAGGCCCCAGGGTGTTTTTCCGGGGTTTGGCGCGGGGGAGGGCCTTCTGGCTGGGTTTTGCTTTTTTTTTTAAAAATGGGGGGGACTAAGGTTTGTTGGGGGGTTTTGCCAAGCTTGTTGGGGGGGGTTTAAATTTCCATCAGAGGGGGGAGGGTTTGCGGGGTTTCCCATTTTTGCTTTCCCGGGGGGTTTTGATTGTTTTCTTTTTTTTTTTCCCCCCCTTTTTCGGCCCCGGGGGTTTTTTTTACAAGTGTTTTGGGTTGGGGGGCCAGGGGGGGCCAAAACGGGGGCCTGTCTTTTTTAAAACATGCGGCGGGTTCTTTTTTATCCCTTTCTTGGCAGTGTGAAAATCTCTTTTTTTTTTGTTTTTTTTGAAAAACGGTTAAAATTTTTGCTTGGCACTTTTGGGGGGTTGGGCCCAAAAGGTTTTTTTAATTTTTCTTCCCCACGGGCCCAAGGGGGGGGATTTTTTGGCTTTTGTTTTTTTTTGGTTTTGGGGTTTTGGATTGATGTTGGAACCTGTGGGTTTGTTCATCCCGGGTTTTTACCCCTTTTCAGCTTTTGATATGGTTTTGTTAAAGCCAGTTGGGTTTAAATGTTTTTGGGGGGGGAGCATTGGGGGAGGGGGTTTTAAATTTTGGTGGTTTTTTTTTTTTTGGGGGGGGCAGGTGGGCAGGGGGGGTTTTAGCCAGGAGGGGGGGGGGGGGGGTTGTTTTTTTTGGGGGCGGGGGGGGCATGGGGGAGGGGAAAAAAGGCCCTTGTTTTTTTTAGTGAGCGGGGGGGGTTTTAATTTTTTTGTGGGAGGGGGGCATGGGGGTGGTTGGTAGGGGTTTTGGTTTTTTTTTTGTGGCGGGCGGGGGGGTTTTGTTTTTTTTTTTGGGTTGGGGGGGGGGGGGGGGGGACAGGGACTGGCTGTGTTTTCCTTTTCCCCCGGGGGGGTTGGGGGGGTGGGGGGTTGGGGTTTTGGGTTGGGGGGGGGGGGTGGGTGGGGTTTTTGGGGATTTTGGGGGGGGGTGGGGGGGGGGGGGTGGTTTGGGGTTTTTTTGGGGGGGGGGGGGGGGGGGGGGGGGGAAAAGGGGGGGGGGGGGTTTTTTTTTTTGGGGGGTTGGGGGTTTTTTGGGGGGGGTTGGGGGGGCGGGGGGGGGGGGGGGTTTTGGGGGGGGGGGGGGGGGGGGGGGGGGCGGGGGGGGGGGGGGGGGGGGGGGGGGGGGGGGGGGGGGGGGGGGAAAGGGGGGGGGGGGAGGGGGGGGGGGGGGGGGGGGGGGGTGGGGGGGGGGGGGGGGGGGGGGGGGGGGGGGGGTTGGGGGGGGGGGGCGGGGGGGTGGGGGGGGGGGGTTTGGGGGGGGGGGGTTGGGGGGGGGGGGGGGGGGGTTTTGGGGGGGGGGGTGGGGGGGGTGGGTTTGGTGGGGGGGGGGGGGGGGGGGGGGGGGGGGGGGAGGGGGGGGCGGGCCTTTTTGGGGTCCCCTTTTTGTTTTTTTTTTTTTTTTTTTTTTGGGGGAGGGGGGGGTTTTTGGGGGGGTTTTTTTTTGGGGGGAATTTTTTGGGGGGGGGGGTTTAAAAAATTTTTTTTTTTTTTTGGGGAGGGGGGGGGAAATTTTTTTTGGGTTTTTTTTTTTTTTTTGTTTTTTTTTTTTTTGGGGGGGGGGTTTTTTTTTTTTTTTTTTTTTTTTTTGTTGGTTATTTTCCCAAAAAGAATTTTTTTTTTTTTTTTTTGGGTTTTTTTTTTTTTTTTTTTTGGGTTTTTTTGGGGGGGGGGGGGTTTTTTTTTTGTTTTTTTTGGGGGTTTTTTTTTTTGGGGGGGGGGTTTTTTTGATTTTTTTTTTTTTTTGGGGTTTTTTTTTAAAAAATTTGGGGGGGGGTTTCCCGGGGGGTTTTTTTTTTTTTTTTGTTTTTGGGGGAGGGGTTTTTTTGGGGGTTTTTTAAAGGGATGGGGGTGTGGGTTTTGTTTTCGGGGGGTGGGGGGGGTTTTAAAGGGTTTTTTTATTTTTTGGGGGGGGGGTTTTTGGGTTGGGGGGGGTTAGTTTTTTATTAATTAAGGGTTTTTGTTTGGGGGGTTTGGGGTTGGGGTTTTTTTTTTAAAGGGGTTTTGGGTTTTTTGGGGTTGAAGAGGGGTTAAAAAATTT
>JAPXFY010006518.1:0-12526 GCA_030674185.1 Monoplex corrugatus | reverse complement strand
ACTTCAAGACAGTGACTCACCTGACAATATACAGCGCCTCTTGACTCACACCACTGAGTGTTACTCGGACATTAAGAACTGGATGACATACAATAAACTTCAGCTTAATGACAAGACAGAAGCTATCCTCATTGGCACCCGTCAGAAACTTTCCCAGCTGCCTCCTCTTTCTCTCCCATTATGTAACACATCAGTCCCAATTTCTGATTCAGCTAAAAACCTTGGTGTCTGCATTGACTCTACCCTCTCCATGAACAACTTTGTTTCTCAAACAGCCAGATCTTGCTATATCACCTCCATCGTAAGCCTGATCAGGAAGTATCTCTCTGTCGAAACAACTGCAAAACTCGTTCTCTCCTTCATAATGTCTCGCATTGACTATTGCAATTCACTCCTGTCTGGTCTTCCTGCCTCCACCATTCACATCCTACAGCGCTTTCAAAACAATGCTGCACGCCTTGTACTCAAAAAGAAAAAAGCTGACCACATATCTCCTCTCCTGGCACAACTTCACTGGCTCCCTGTATCAAAGCGCATACTGTACAAATAGACACCATGTGCTACAAAAACCTCAATAACGCAGCCCCCGATTACCTGTCAAGCCTTCTTGAGATCTATGTTCCCTCACGTACCCTCGTTGTGCCTCCGATCCTCTGACTTTTCGCTTTCCACGCACTAAGCTTAATACCTATGGTCCACGAGCCTTCTCGGTTTCTGGTCCACTCTCCTGGAACAAACTTCCTCTCTCAGTCCGTCAGCAACCTACTTTTGTCTCCTTCAAGTCCGCTCTCAAAACTCACCTTTTCTCCTCTGCATAAAATCCTGACCTCACTCAATCCCCTCTGCAGCCTGTCTCCACTCGGAGGGGAATCACATTGTAATATATAATTGTGTATAATATGCTCTCTATAATTTTCCTTTCTCCCCATTTATAGCCGTGTGCGTGTGTGTGTTTGTGTGTGTGTGTGCGTGCGTGCGTGCGTGCGTGCGTACGTGCGTGCGTGCGTGTGTGTGCGTGCGTGCGTGCGTGCGTGTGTGTCTGTTTCAGCGCTTAGATTTGATTTTATCAAGATTTTGCGCTATATAAATAAAATATTGTATTGTATTGTAAATAACCATCCCAGGGAATTAGGGGAAGGGGGACTTATCTAATCCTATACTGATACCACCAGAACAACAAGGATGTTAAAATGGGACAGTGAGAATGCCACTTTTCATGTAGCGCACACCAGGGGATTCGAACCCACAACCCTCTGATGGGCGTGCATGCTGGATGCTTTTATCTTTCCATAAGCCAGCCACTGACATGACGTTCAGGATCTTTACGTGCACATTTGACAATCTACATGTACATACGTGTTTACACGAAGCTGGTTTAGGCAGGTCTGCACTCATGAATATCTGATGCATTCTGTGTTATACTTTTGATTCTTTCATTCACCCACTTTACAGCATCACTATTTGAAATTTTGGCTGCCCTTACTACTCTCTGGGTCTCTGTCCCCCACGTCTGTCTTTCCTCAACCAGGTTGAACATCTCTAGACTGCTACGACCTGTCTTGTTCTTGATGTTTTCTAGGTTGTTGGTTCGCTTCTTTGCTAATGTCAAATATCTGCTGAATGCCACTCTATGCTATCGCTTCTTCGTTGGTGTTAAAGTATCCCTTGGCATCTTTACTGATAGTAAATATCTGCTGCACGCCATTTGTGACACAACATTTTTATTGATGTTAAATATCTGTTGTATACCATGTTTGTGCCATAACTTCTTTGTTGATGTTAAATATCTGCTGCATGCAATTCTGTGCCATAACTTGTTTATTGATTCTAAATATTTGCTGAATTTCATTTATGCCATCACTTCTGTACTGGTGTTAAATATCTGCTACATGCTATTTTATGCCATAACTACTTTATTGATGTTAAATATCTGCTGCGTGCTGTGTTGTGCCATAACTTCGTTACTGGTGTTCAGTATCTGCTGCATGACATTTGAGCCATAACTTCTTTACTGATGTTAAACATATTTTGTATGCCATATGTGCCATACATTTTTTTTTACTGATATTAGATATCTGCTGTATGCCATTTTGTGCCATATCTTCTTTACTGATATTAACTATTTGCTGCATGCGATCTTGTGCCATAACTTCCTTACTGATGTTAAATATCCACTGCATGCCATTTTGTGCCATAACTTCTTTATATTAAATATCTGCTGAATGCCATTTTGTGCCATAACTTCTTTATTGATGTTAAATATCTGCTGATAGTATTGTGTGCCATAACTTCTCTAATGATGTTGAATACTTGCTGCATGCCATTTGTGCCATAACTTCTATACAGACGTTAAACATCTGCTGCATGCCATTTTGTGCCATAACTTCTTTACTAATGTTATATATCTGCTGCATGCCATTTTTGCCATAATTTATTTACTGATGTTAAATATCTGCTGCATGCCATTTTGTGCCATGACTTCTTCACTGATGTTACATATCTGCTGCATGCTTTCGTGCCATATTTTTTTTACTAGTGTTAAATAAGTGCTTTATGCCATTTTGTGCCATAACTCCTTTACTGATATTAATTGTTTACTGCATGCCAATTGTGTCATGATTTCTTTACTGTTATATACCTCCTGTATGCCATTTGGATGTTTGAAAAAGGTGTTTATGGTTGCAGGATTATTGGCTTGACAGAAAGTTGCTAGCATATGCCCCGTTCATTTCTATTCCCCAGGCCATGAGGTCCTATACCACGTTCCCCGTCTTCATTTTCACCTACTTTAGCATTTAGATCGACCATAATCATGCAGATTTCCCTGTTAGTATCTTGTCTTTTATTGTTTGTAGGTCATTGTAGAACTTTTGAATTTCTTCTTGTGTGCTTTTGGATGTGAGGGCATAGACTGGGATGATATTTACTGGAGCTGGCTTGGTATTTAGCTTTGCCACGACTATTCGATCACTGATGTCATTGTGGTTTTTTAAGCATGCTGCGTGATGTTTGTCTAAAACAATAGCTACTCTCTTTGAGCCTCCTTTCCTTTTTCATTTCCACTGAAGACTAGTGTATGATTTCCTTTGTTGATGATACTTTTCTTGTCCCATCTTCCTTCGTATAATGATTTGTAACTCTACCTATCCTACTGTCACTGATTCACACTGAGCATCAGTGTTTTCTACGATGTTTTCAGTGATTGCTTTCGGAATCTTTCCAATGATTGGTATTTTAAAGTATGTGTGTGTGTGTGTGTGTGTGTGTGTGTGTGTGTGTGTGTGTGTGTGTGTGTGTGTGTATGTGTGTGTGTGTGTGTGTGTGTGTGTGTGTGTGTGTGTGTGTGTGTGTGTGTGTGTGATAGACAGAAAAACCGATCGATAAACTAATCTTTATTTTCCAACGGTAATGACGATAACACAATACATGTACAATTGTGGTTGATCAATTTTGATTGTCTGTCATATATAGGTACATACATACACACAAAGACATATAGACAGGCAGACATGAAGATAGATAATAGACAGATAAACAGACAGACAAACAGAGAGATAGATAAACAGACTGACAGACAGGCAAACAGATAGATGGATAGATAGATAGATAGATAGATAGATAGAGATAGATAGATAGATAGATAGATCAATAGATAGATAGATAGATAGATAGATGGGATGGATATATAGGTGGACAGATAGATCGATAGATAGATAGATAGATAGATAGATAGATAGATAGATAGATAGACAGATAGCACATGATGGACTAAAATCACTTTGAAATGAACAGAGAAACCGTTTGCTGAGGAATCTGATGAACGGTGCTTTTGTCCCTCTTCATCATTCTTCACGGAGTTAAATGAATTGAAAAAAAAGAAGACTAGTTGTAGAAGTAGTAGTTGTTGTTGTAGTAGTAGTGGTAGTCTTGGTAGTGGCAATAGTAATATATGAGTGAAATTTCATTATCTGAACACATTATCATGGTGATAGCAGTGGCAGCAGTGATAAAAGTTGTAGTAGAAGCTACAGTGAAAAATAGTAGTAACAGTAGAAGTATAGCAACAGTAGCAGTAGTAATAGCAGTACGAATACTGGTATTACCAGTAGATACAGTAAGAAGCAGCCATGGCCGTAGTCGTAGTACCAGCAGTAGTTGTTCTAGTAGTCAGTATTAGTGGTACCAGCGATAGTAGCAGCAGCAACAGCGTTTCCAGTATCAGTAGCATGACAACAACCGCAACAACAATAACGATAACAATAACAATAACAAAAATGATGGCAATAACAACAACAGCAGCAGCAGCAGCAGCAACAACAACAACAACAATGATATAATAATAATAATATTAATAATAATAGTAATTATTAATTATTATTATCATCATTATTATCATCATTATTATATTATTATCATTATTATTATTATTATCATCATCATCATTATTACAACAATAACAACAACACTAATAATAATTATGACATTAATTAGAATAATGATAATAATATCATTATTATTGTTATGATTGATATTAATACATTAAATTGATAGTAATAGTAATAGTAGCAGTAGTAGTAGTAGTAGTGTCAATATAATAGTCGTATAATATAAATAACATTTGTAATACTACTATCCTTATAATTATTATTGTTATTATTGAAGTATTATTATTCATAGTGGATGGTGATGATGATGATGATGATAATGATGATAATGATGATGATGATGATGATGATGATGATGATGATGATGATGATGATGATGATGATGATGATGATGATGATAACGACGACGACGACGACGACGACGATGATGATAGTGGTAGTGGTGGTGGTGGAGGAGGTGGTGATGATGGTATAGGTCATGAAGAAACCTCAAATATGTATTGCGCTGTAATCCAAACTCATTTGCACTCACTGAGTGTAAACATGTTTTACAATGTACAGAATGTAATATATACAGAAATACTGATGTGATATATCACATGCACATATGTATATATGTATATATACATATATATATATGTATGTATGTATGTATGTATGTGTATATATATATATATATATCCATATTTATACATATATCAGAATACACATTAATAAACATCCACAAATGAATAATACTAACATTATCTAAATACATATATCTGTAAATGTGTACACACATGACTGATTATATTGTACCACATGATCGGTAACTAAAAGTGGAAATACATTTGATGGATAAGCAACTATGATATCAACAATCGAAGGCCTGGGTGACCAGGTGAGTAGTGTACACAGGTAAGTTTTAAGCTGTGACTTTAAAGTGTAAAAGGGTAGATAGATCAGCCGCTAATGAGTTCCAAACAGATGGCATAACGAAAATGAAATCATATCTACCAGCTGATCGAAGACCATGTTTTGGTACCAACAGAAACTTTCTTTTAAAGTAACGCAAGATACCTAGTGTTTGACATGTACAGACTTAACCCGAAAGTTACAGTGGTTACATCCCATTAAAAAAAATATATGCAAAGGTTGCAATTTTTTACTGGCAATGTGATTTCACTGGAATGAAGTTCTTTGAGTAGTGGTGTTACATGATCGTGCCTTCTTTTCTTCATGTTTAGACGAGCTGATTTGTTTTTGAACCCAAGAAACGTATTATGGCGTCAAGTCAGCTGTCACAGAATTAGAATGGTCTAGCTGGGAAATTAATGCAACAAAGACAAGTTGTTTACATCATGTTTTGGATAGATGTGGTCTGATGGAACTAGGGCAGTTGGTCGAAAATTTTTCGCCTGTCTTGTCTGGTTATAATAAATACGCGTTCTGACTCTTTTTATGTGTTTTTTTTTTCTGGTTCCTGTTTGCTTGACTTTAAAGTGTAAAAGGGTAGATAGATCAGCCGCTAATGAGTTCCAAACAGATGGCATAACGAAATGAAATCATATCTACCAGCTGATCGAAGACCATGTTTTGGTACCAACAGAAACTTTCTTTTAAAGTAACGCAAGATACCTAGTGTTTGACATGTACAGACTTAACCCGAAAGTTACAGTGGTTACATCCCATTAAAAAAAATATATGCAAAGGTTGCAATTTTTTACTGGCAATGTGATTTCACTGGAATGAAAAAAAAGAAGACTAGTTGTAGAAGTAGTAGTTGTTGTTGTAGTAGTAGTGGTAGTCTTGGTAGTGGCAATAGTAATATATGAGTGAAATTTCATTATCTGAACACATTATCATGGTGATAGCAGTGGCTGATTTGTTTTTGAACGCGGGCAGTTACACTTGTTTTGGATTACGGCAATGTTGCTGAGTGTTCTTGCATACATAAACCTCGGTTAGTTTTTATCTTGAGGTATTTTACAGAGATTTGGATTGAAATATCAGTAACTCCAATATTTGCACGCTTGTCGTCACTCAGTCCTGGCAGATAAACAGTGCTCATAGGTAGGCATCACTTTTGCTTTGTCTGTATTCAGTTTACTTTGTTGTTGCTCATTTATACGGGACAACAGATAATGAGTATGTGTATGTACGCTATATTGAACAGAAGAGTTCATTACTGTGTAAAAAAGGACAATGTTTGACAGCTTCGTGTCATTTTTGTATTCTTGAAAAGCAATGTAGAGCAGTTACATCATTCTGGAGCCGTGAATATATTGCATACAAAACGGGTCCCAGTGGAACCTTGAGGTACACCATATGCGAGAGAACTAGGAGTAGACAGACCACCTTTCACAGACTGAAAAAGTTCATTGACATAAGAGACAAACTACTTATGGATTGTGCCCTGAATCCCAAATATAACCTCCAATCTCTTCAACAAAATGAAATGATTAAATGTATCAAACGCTCCATTGATATCAAGCAGAGCAACAAGAGATACTAGTGAGTCCTAGAACCTTTAACTCTGGGTAAGAGCTGGACAGGACAAAAAATACATAGCAACCTGTCGCCGTGGTGTAGTGATTAGTGCAACGGACTACCAGCTGAAAGGTTGTGGTTCGGTTCCCCATTACTCCCTTCAAAAATCGACATGGGATTTTTCTGTTCTAATCGGCTCCTACCCAGAATTGGGCGTGCTATGGGCTCATTGGGAAGACTAGGACCAAACAGTCGAGTTCATTCACATCACGGATGCGTCATTGAGGGTGTTGCTTAAATCTTCTAACCATCACCGCAGGTGTCTTTATCTCTCGGGCCTGGTTGACGCCAGAATATATGATAGTACGTGTAGAGTACAGCCCTATCACGTTATCTCAATCCTAGATGGAACTACATAGCATCATGATAATCATCCTCATCGACATCATCATCATCGCATTGTAAAAGCTATGCCAGCGTCTGTGTCCATTAAGGTGGCATAGAAAATGGGACGAAAAAAAATTACATTGCCAGTGTAGACTGATGGTGTTCGAACTCACGACCTCCAAGCCGTCAGTCAGTTGCGTTTACCATTTTTGCATAGCGATTCGTAAGTCTGCCTATCTTATTGTCACTCTGTATTACAAAAGTCATTCCTCTTAGAGCATTAGTGTTTTCTACGACATTTACAGGATTGGTTTTCGAGAGTTTTCACAATGATTAGTATATTTAAAGATGTGTGTGTTTATGTATTATAATAGGTAGAAAGAAACTCTAGGGAGAGCTAGACAACAGAAGGTCTTCAGAGAAGTAACCCCCTTTAGACAAGTGTTTCGGCCCTGAATTCCTTACACTCTCGGGGGGCCGGGCCACATCCAGGTCATGACTCCTGGATGCCCTTCTGCTGTTGTCTTTTTTTTTTTTTTTTTTTTTTTCCCACGCCGGGGATCGAACCTGGGCGATTCTGCGCTTCAGAACTGCGGTACGCGGTTTTACCAATGTGCTAACGGGGCACACATCATCTGTAGGGAATTTAATCCTTATGAAGTTCACTTTTTTGGTTCCTCCTTGCCCAGATCCAGCTTGAGCTCCTTTCTGCTGCCTCTGCCATCGCTTTAAGGGCTCTAGTCCTCTTCTTCCCAGAAATGGCGAGTTGTTTCATGAGATCATAAGCGGAGGTGCCCACAAACCCTCTTGCCCCGACCTCTATGGCGAAGATTTTGACCCGCAGACCTGCTTTCTTCAGGGTGCTGGCAAGACCGGCGTATTTTTCGGTCTTGTAGATATGTGCTTCTTCCATTCTGCTTTCGTATGGCACAGTGAGTTCTATCAGAATCACTTGTTTCGAGGAGTCAGAGTGGAGAGCGATGTCTGGTCTCATGCCTGTCTTGCTGATGACAACTGGGTAATTTCTCCACTCTGGGAGGTCTGCTGTACACTCCCAGTCGACTGCTCCATCCAGAAGACCCTTTGGCAATGTGCTGGTTGTCATAGCCCTTTCGGGCCAGACCTGTTTCCCTCCTGCTTTGTAGAACGTTGTCATAGCAATTGGTGCGTTTGGGGTCATGGTTTTTTCGCTAACCACATCTGTGATCACTTTCAGAACTTGGTTGTGCCTCCATGTATACCTTCCTTGGGCTAGCGCTACTTTGCAAGAGCTTAGGACATGTTCCACTGTTTGTTTCTTCTGACAGAGCGGACATGCTGGGTCGTCTGCTTTCCCCCATTTCACTAAGTTTGCATTCGAGGGGAGCAGGTCATATACAGATCTGAGGAGGAAGCTTATCCTTAGAGGAGCCATGTGCCACATATCGTTCCAGCTGAGACTTCTTTGGAGTGCACTGTCCCATGTTGTCCATTGCCCCTGTTGACCTTGCTGGACTGCCTTCTGCACTCTTTTGACATCTTCTTCTTCCTTCAACTCCTGTATGATCATGTCTCTTTTTTCCTTCCCTTTGGCTTTGGACCACCACTGCATTTTTGTTGCTCCCAGTCCCTGTCTGTTGGTTTGCGTGTGTCCAATTATTTCTTTGATGCTGAGGTTTCTCTTGGCATTGTTTACAGCCTCTTGGACTTTCCACTTTCTGCCAGTTCTCAGCTTTGGATGAACTGATCTCACGATATTGTCTTCCGATTCCTCCAGCATGCTCAACAGTCTTGCTTTTCCAACTTTGTATTCCTCCACTATGGATTTGAGAGGTAGCTTCAGCATTGCTTGACGACAGTAGAATGCAACATCAGTGAGACCAGGTGGGACACCGAGCCATTTTCTTGTGTATTTGTTGATTTTGGCTTCCATTGCTTCGACTGTGCTGGTGCAAATGTCATAGATTAGCAGTGGCCACAGCAGCTTTGGTATCAGCATGAACTGTAGACACCAGACTTTGTATTTGCCTGGCAGTCCGCAGTTATCTATTTTCTTCAGGCCTTCTTCTGCTGTTTGCTTGGTTTCACATCCCCTTTGTGTGTCTTTCAGGGAGTCATCATACCATCTTCCGAGACTTTTTACTGGCTCTTCTGTGACAGTGGGGATGGCTTGGTTGGCTACCATGAATTTGACTGAATCTGCCACTTTTCCTTTTCGCAGTGAGAGACTTCGGGATTTCTTAGGTTTGAACCTCATTCTTGAAGAGGCCACCAGCTCATCCAGCTGCTTTAAGATTTGGTGTGTCTCTTCCTCATCCGTGGACAAGACTGTTGTGTCATCCATGAAAGCTTTCAGAGGAGGCATCTGGTATCCATCTCCCAGATTCACTGGACCTGAACTCTTCATTGCAGCTTTCAAGATGACTTCCATTGCCAACACGAACAGTATGGGAGAGATTGCACAGCCCATTGCAATGCCCACCTCTAGGTCTATCCAGTCCGTGGTGTATTCTTTGGTAGAGAACCGCATTGAGAACCCTTGGAAATACTTCCTCAGCATTGTTCGGATGTTTTCTGGGATGTGATACATTTCAAGAGCCAGCTGGATCATATCGTGTGGAACTGATCCATATGCATTCGCCAGATCAAGCCAAACTACGTCAATGTCTCTCTTCTCTGTTCTTGCTTTTTGGATGGCATCCCAAATCAACGTGGCATGTTCCAAGCATCCAGGCATTCCTGGTATGCCTCCCTTTTGGACTGACATATCCAGATACTTGTTTTCAGTCAGGTATTTTGTCAATCTTGCTGCCATAACAGAGAAGAAGATTTTCCCCTCGACGTTCAGAAGTGATATTGGCCTGAACTGATTGATGCTGCTGGAGTTCTGCTCCTTCGGAATGTACACTCCTTCAGCTCTCATCCATTGGTCGCTGATCTTCTGGTTCCTCCATGCTGATCGAATCATCTTGTGGAGCCACTCGAGCACTTTTGGGCATTTCTTGTAGAGCAGGTATGGTATTCCGTTTGGTCCAGGTGCTGACTTGACTCTGGCTTTCTTTACTACGTTCTTCACTTCATCCAGTGTTGGTGGTTTGTTATTGAATTTTCCTTCTGGCGCTGCAGGCCAAACCAGATTCTGGATTTCAAGTGGTGCCTCGCGCTGAGAATCGGAATATGTTTCCCTGAGATGCTGCTCTAGGGTTTCCTTGCCCACTGTGAGAGTCCCTGATTTGGGTTGTTCAAACAGCTTTCTTGCAAAGTCAAAGGGATCTTTGAAGAAACGATCTTGAGTCTTCTTCTTTTTGCTCTTTCTTCGCCTTGCTGATTCCACTTTGCTGAGAGCATTGTGTTTGGCCTTCAGATCTTTCCAGAGTTCCAGGAGCCCTTGCTTCTCGAATTCTGAGGCAGTTTTCATTCGCTTTTTAAGCTTCCTTTTCTCCCTCTGGATGCTCTCCATCTGTTGCTGTCTTCTGGATTTCTGGGGAGGCGTTTTTGTCTTTGGCTGCTTCACTCCATAAGTGTCCCTGCAGATAGAGTATATGATGTCTCCGTATGTGTCAAGTTTGTGTTCCAGCGTACTGTTCCCTATTAGCGCATTCAGCTTAAGGACAGGTTCCTCATCTAATTTCTCCCATTGTTCTTTTGCACCGGCAGGCGGCAAATTGAGTTTTCCAGGTTTGGCGTTAAGAGCTTGTGCAAAATCCGCATCAGAACCGTCAGCGTGGATGTCCTTGGCACTAATATAATATAATATAATATAATATAATATAATATAATATAATATAATATAATATAATATAATATAATATAATATAATAGAATAGAATAGAATAGAATAGAATAGAATAGAATAGAATATAATATAATATAATATAATATAATATAATATAATAATATAATATAATATAATATAATATAATATAATATAATATAATATAATATAATATAATTAATATAATATAATATAATATAATATAATATAATATAATATAATATAATATAATATAATATAATATAATATAATATAATATAATATAATATAATATAATGTAATATAATGTAATATAATATAATATGTGATATGCCATGGCATGGCATGGCATGGCATGGCATGACATGTTATGACATGATATGTTATGTTATGTTGTGTTATGTACACTTTTAGCCTTTAAACGAGTTTATTGGGTCTGTTTTTGACGCACAAATAATGGACTCCTAAATATGATAAAATATCTGTCCTGTTTTGCCTGTCAAACTCATACTAAATTTTGGCCGTTTGTCCTGCAGAACTGGCGCCTTTCACAAACCTGTCTCCATTGTCGAGAGGACCAGATAGCTGACAACATCTGACAACGATGTCAACTCTATCAAGTGCAGCAACAGGACACGTGACTGACCAGAACAGTGATGACCACAGAGCTCCATGGCAACCAGAAGGCATTAGGGTTAGAATGGCCATCTTTGTCGCCAGATGTAACATGATCATGCAGACGATAAACGGAAGAGGCCCACTAGGATTTTGAACACTTCCAGATTTTCAAAGGTTTTCTTATTCTCATATTTTTAAAAAACATTTGGTGGCAAGTGTTCTTTTGTTTGTTATTTATTGTATTAGAGAAAGAACACAAACGTAATGCTGGCAGCGCAAAGTTGTTGAAAATCAGGTTTCTTTTTTGTTGGGTTGGTTGGTTGGTTGGTTGCTTGCTTGCTTGCTTGCTTACTTACTTGCTTTTGGTGGTTGGTTGCTTGATTTTGTTGGTTGGTTGGTTGCTTGCTTGCTTGCTTGCTTTTTGTTGGTTTTGTTGGTGTGGTTGGTTGGTTGGTTGGTTGGTTGGTTTGGTTGGTTGGTTGGTTGGTTAGTTGGTTTTGTTGGTTGGTTGGTTGGTTGGTTTTGTTGGTTTTTGTTGGTTGGTTGGTTGGTTGGTTGGTTTGGTTGGTTGGTTTGTTGGTTGGTTGGTTGGTTGGTTGGTTGTTGGTTGGTTGGTTGGTTGGTTGGTTGTTGGTTGGTTGGTTGGTTGGTTTGGTTTGGTTGGTTGGTTGGATGGTTGGTTTTGTTGGTTTTGTTGGTTGGTTGGTTGGTTGGTTGGTTGGTGTTGGTTGGGTTGATTTTGTTGGTTTGTTGGTTAGTTGGTTGGTTGGTTGGTTGGTTGGTTGGTTGGTTGGTTGGTCGGTTGGTTGTTGGTTGATTGTTGGTTGCTTGCTTGCTTGCTGTTTGTTGCTTGCTTGCTCTATTGCAGGTTTGTGGCATCATTTTATTGACAGATCAAAGGAAATACCAAGCCAGTTACAGGCAAAGAGTTCGA
>JAPXFY010006517.1:0-5000 GCA_030674185.1 Monoplex corrugatus | reverse complement strand
TCTGCTTCTTCGTCTCCTCCACTGCCCCTGCCTTCGACCTTGCTGCTGCAAACTTCGTCTCCTCCTCTGCCATCTTCACCTTCGCCTTCTATCCTGATAGTACCGCCTTCACCTTCTGTCCCGCTGGTGCTGCCTCCACCTTCTGTCCCGCCGGTGCCGCCTTCACCTTCTGTCCCGCCAGTGCCGCCTTCGTCTTCTGTCCCGCCGGCGCTGCCCTCGTCTTCTGTCCCGCTGATGCTGCCTTTGTCTTTTTCTTCTGTTCTGTCGTTGCTGCCTTCGTCTTCTGCCCTGCTGGTGTCGCCTTCGTCTTTTGTCCCGTCGGTGCCGCCTTCGTCGCCAACTCGGCCACCGCCATATGACTGTGATAAATTAAAACTATGCCTTTTTAACGCTCAGTCAACATGCAAGGATGACAAAGCCGAAGTCATTGCTGACTTTATCGCAGATGAGCATGTTGACATTGCTTTTATCACAGAGACATGGCTTAAGCCCCTTGGTCATGAACCTATACATGCTAGCCTCACTCCGAGTGGTCACAGGCTTGCTTATTTCCATCGCTCATCTCGAGGTGGCGGTATCGCCATCCTCTACAACGACTCACTCCGTTCCCACCTATCTTTCTCGCAGTCTCTGCCTTTCTCCCATCCTTCTTTCGAGCACGTTGAAGTATCCTTCCAATCCACCCCTCACCCCATCACCTTCTCCTGTGTCTATCGACCTCCACCTAGCTCTGCCAACAAACTCACCACATCCACGTTTCTCTCTGACTTTGACCAACTGCTCGACCACTACTGCCTCTTACCTGGAAATCTCATCATTCTAGGTGACATCAATGTCCACTATGACAACACTCACCGTTATGACACAAGACATATCATCAACTCTCTGTCCAATCACAATATGACTCAACACATTTCTGAACCAACCCATCAAAAAGGTCACATTCTTTACTGGATCATTTCTCGTGATCACCACAATTCAGCTACTGACAACTGCTTAGTTCTTTCTACCCGTCTAACTTCAGCCCTTCCATCTGACCACTCTGCAATTCTCTGTTCTCTTGAAATTTCTCCTCCTTCCCGTACCACGTGCACAGTGACTCGACGCAATCTCAAATCTATCGACCTCTCCACATTTTCATCTGATGCCTCCCGTCTCCTTTCTGAAAAGTCACATAACCTTGCCGATGAATTCTATACTACTCTCCACCATCTTCTGGACACTCATGCTCCAGCCACAACCTGTCTTTTACCTGACCGCCCCCCTACCCCCTGGCTCACTCATGAGATTGCCTGTGCAAAACGTACCCGCCGCAGAGCAGAGCGTCGCTGGCGCAAATCCAAACTCACTGTACACAGGCAACTTTTCCAAGCCTCTAAAACAAAAGTATCCACCCTCATTGCATCTGCAAAAACAAGCTATTTCCAAACCAAAATCCTGAATGCCTCTTCTTCAAAAGAACTCTTTACAACCATGAATCATCTCCTTGGCACACGAAAAGATTTACCTCTCCCATCAAAACATACACATGAAGAACTCCCATCTGTATTCTCCAAGTATTTCACCACCAAAATACAAACTCTTCGTGACAGGCTTGACAGGACACCCTGTCAACCATGCCCACCTGACCCTTCCTTCTCTGGCACACCTCTTACTACTTTTACCCCAGTCTCACAAGAAGAAATTTTCAACACAATCAGATCCATGTCGTTCAAAACCTGCGAACTGGATCCTCTTCCAGGTTCTCTCTACTCCGACTGTCTCCCTACTCTCCTCCCATTCATCACTGACATCATCAACACTTCTTTTCAAACTGGAACTGTCCCAGATTCTTTCAAGTCTGCTATTGTTCACCCTCTCCTCAAGAAACACAATTTAGACCCAAATGAACTGAAAAATTACCGGCCTATCTCTAATCTCTCTTTCTTGTCAAAACTCCTTGAAAAAGTCGTCCTCAACCAGCTGAACTCTCACCTGTCTGCCAACAATCTCCTCAATCCTTTCCAGTCAGCCTACTGCCAGTGCCATAGCACTGAAACTGCCCTACTACACATTCTCAACAATCTCCTCCTTGCAACTGATACTGGCAAAGTCTCTCTCCTCACACTCCTTGATCTGTCTGCGGCCTTCGATACCATTGACCATGGTATTCTCCTTTCTAGACTTCATCATACTTTTGACATCTCTGACATTGCTCTCTCCTGGTTCACTTCATATTTATCAAACAGAAAACAAACTGTTCTCATCAATGGCACTTACTCTCAGCCTGCATACCTGACCTGTGGTGTTCCACAAGGATCTGTCCTTGGCCCTGTTCTTTTCACTCTTTATACCTCCCCCCTGTCCACCATCATCAACTCCCACTCTATAAAACACCACTTCTATGCTGATGACACCCAACTTCTAGACAGTGACTCACCTGATAATATACAGCGCCTGTTGACTCGCACCACTGAGTGCTACTCGGACATTAAGAACTGGATGACGTTCAACAAACTTCAGCTTAATGACGACAAGACAGAAGCTATCCTCATTGGCACCCGTCAGAAACTTTCTCAGCTGCCTCCTCTTTCTCTCCCATTATGTAACACATCAGTCCCAATTTCTGATTCAGCTAAAAACCTTGGTGTCTGCATTGACTCTACCCTCTCCATGAACAACTTTGTTTCTCAAACTGCCAGATCTTGCTACTATCATCTCCATCGTATAAGCCAGATCAGGAAGTATCTCTCTGTCGAAACAATTGCAAAACTCGTTCTCTCCTTCATAATGTCTCGCATTGACTATTGCAATTCACTCCTGTCTGGTCTTCCTGCCTCCACCATTCACATCCTACAGCGCATTCAAAACAATGCTGTACGCCTTGTACTCAAAAAGAAAAAAGCTGACCACATATCTCCTCTCCTGGCACAACTTCACTGGCTCCCTGTATCAAAGCGCATACAGTACAAACTAGACACCATGTGCTACAAAAGCCTCAATAACGCAGCCCCCGATTACCTGTCAAGCCTACTTGAGATCTATGTTCCCTCACGTACCCTCCGCTCTGCCTCCGATCCTCTGACTTTTCGCTTTCCACGCACTAAGCTCAATACCTATGGTCACGAGCCTTCTCAGTTTCTGGTCCACTCTTCTGGAACAAACTTCCTCTCTCAGTCCGTCAGCAACCTACTTTTGTCTCCTTCAAGTCCGCTCTCAAAACTCACCTTTTCTCCTCTGCATAAAATCCTAACCTCACTCAACCCCCCCCTCCGCTTGGAGGGAAACACTTTGTTATAATATATAATTGTATATGATATGCTCTCTATAATTTTCCATTGCTTTTATTCTTGCTTTTATTGCTTTTATTCTTTCTCCCCATTTATAGCCATGCGTGTGTGTGTGTGTTGTGTGTGTGTGTGTGTGTGTGTGTGTGTGTGTGTGTGTGTGTGTGGTGTGTGTGTGTGCGTGTGTGTGCGTGCGTGCGTGCGTGCGTGTGTGTCTGTTTCAGCGCTTAGATTTGATTTTGTCGAGATTTTGCGCTATATAAATATTGTAATTATTATTATTATTATTATTATTATTATTATTATATAACGATGGATGATATTGATGATGATATTGACGATGACGACTATGATGATATGATGACGACGATGACGACGATGACGATGATTCCAGGAACTCATTGGCTGTGGGAGGTTATCATCATGCTGAGACAAATGCACACAGAACCAGTCGCATCCGGAAAAGTGGCCGCCATGATAGAATACGTGGACATTGACGTCATAGATCAGCTGCCTTCCCCGCGCACGCTTAACACGCACCTTCACTTCTGCCACCTTCCGGCAGAAGAAATGAAGACGAGGTCAGGGGTCAAGTCGGTGCACGTGTACCGAAATCCCAAGGATGTAGCAGTGTCCTTGTACTATATGGCCAAAGCGTCGCCTAAAATGTTCATTCATTTGCCTATCGACACTTTCCACAATTTCATCGAGAGTTTCTTTTTCAGCGATAAGCGTAAGTGTCTTCTTGTTGCTTATTTATTTTTTTTTTTGGGGGGGGGGGGGGGGAGGGGAAAATAGGCATAAGTATATTCTTGTGCGTTTTCCTGTTTCAGCAGTTAGCTTAAGTCTCTCCTTTTGTTTCTTTTGGTTTGGTTTGTTGTTGTTGTTGTTGTTGCTGTCGTCTTTTTTCCCTTCCCATTTGTCTATTTTAGAAAACCCTTCCACCAGTTTTACGTTTTTCAACTCCTTGTATCTTGTCTACCATTCCCTGTGACACCAAGTTATTTCTTCCAGAGTAGGGATCAGATCCGTGTGCCTTCTGGTTGCGCACGCTAAAAGATCCCATGGCAGTTAAAAATTGTGACGAGCAGGGTATTGCTCGCTGCTTTGGTATAAACCACTAGAGAGATAGATTGATTTCCCAGGTCCCACTCCTTACAGACCAACTAGCCTTCTTGCCTTTCTAAAGTCTTGGTTAAAAAAGAAATGTAAATATAAATATAAATTCAAAGCGAGAGAGAGGGTAGCGCAACAAGCGTAAAACCCTTCTCTCTGTTCAAATAACCTTAAACGTGTTCGCTTTGACAAACAGACCCCGGGGCTGTCGTACATTTAATCTACACTGAAAAAAGAGCAGCGTTGATGCTCCCACTAACAATTTGGTGTGTGTGTGTTTGACATTTTTATTGATAAAAATTATACAAGTACACTCTAGGTCATTTTACCTAAGAAAAAAATGTTGACATTGTTATTATGGTACCGCGAGCAATAATTATGAGTATATTCTTAGTTTGTTCATCTTTAAAAAAAATGCTCTGATAGTTCCAGTTTCAAAACCAAATACACAGGTGACAGTTTTATGGGGTTTTGCAAAAACCATTATCATTCGGCTTACTTCTGTAATACTGTTCCATATTCTCTATAAATATTTCTAATAGTTCCAGTTTCTGTATGGGGTATGAGATGACTCGGTGACCTGGTAAACCACTAACCTAGTGACGTCATGACCTTCTG